>JAQGAP010002706.1:0-14315 GCA_034697805.1 Orchesella bifasciata | reverse complement strand
CTTTTTGGTCTTCTTCTTCCTCTTCTTCACCGTCGTATAGAGCAAGGAACACTCTGGCTATCGATCGTCTACTGAAAATGTTGCGGCGAAGAAGTGCAGTTGCGCACCAGAGAGTAAGAGAGAGGAAAAAACTTTACTACAACAACGCTACTCCTGTGTGTCCGTGTCACTGCTACTTTACCGATTCTCCCTCTCTTGCTCCTTCATACAAAATTATATTGCTTACTTTACTACGGCTTACTACAATTTTCCTAGTTCTTCCAAAAAAATTTTGGTGCTTTTCTGAAATGCACATATACATTCATTTCATGCATGCATATTTTGATAAACATATCGGGTTGGTTTGGCATGATGATGATGATGATGATTCGTTTCTAGATGCTGGGTTCGGTTATCGCCCTTACTACACAAGTCGCATTATGGCCGAGACACGAGAATGGTGGCGGTGGATAAAATGGATAGAGAGATTGAGCTTTTCAGGGTACACAGTGCTCCGAAAGAAAAGGAATGGTGGACTGCTCCACTTATGCATTGTTGAGACTCCATATCATTCTATATTCCTAACACTTTTGTGGTGTATGTATTTACATTGTATGTAGATATGCAGTGAGAAAAAGAGTGGTCGATGATGCCTGGCTCTCTCTTCTCTCTCTCTCTCTTCTTCGTTAACTTGGTTTCTGCTCAAATCGTTCCTTCTCTCTCACCACCATCATCATGATCGTGTCTTCCTTGTCCTCTCTCCCTTCTCTCCTGTTCCTACATATTAGAAATATCAGATGCGTATGTCTATTCTGTATATATATGTCGATATATACTGCCGGGCAGGCTCATGACATGATCCGCATCCGCTCAGAGAGAAGCTCAATAGTTTTTCCAAAAAGTACCTTCTCGTTGGAGAGAGTGCTAGGGCAAGTTGGGCATATGTAGCGTGTTCCTTTAGCATCCTTTTCTAGGAGCGGTGTAGGGAACTCTACAAATATATTGTATGTGCTTGTACTGTTATACTTTTTGTATATAAACATATATTTAAGCAATCTAGGGGTAGAGAGAGAAGACCATCATGCAGAGTTTCGATTTTCGTCTTTCATTGCATCAACACATGCATTATGTAGTAGCGCAAGGAAATTTTGTTAGTTGGGGGAGAAGAGAAGGGGAGCTTAGTTTGGAGAAGAGAGGCTCCATATTCCGCTCTGTTTTTGCTACTCTTCTCCTTCCTCTTCCCATCATCATCGTCGTCGTCTTCATCATCAACATCTCTGCTTTTTATTCTTCTCCTTCATTTCCCCGAGAAAGGAAAGCAAAAGCTTTAACATGCAATTGCCTAGAATTGCTCCACGGTTTAGCAGAAAAGAACACAATGAAAATATGTGACAATAAGCAAAATATATGTTGTACTCCAAATCTCTGTACACTGAGAATGCAACCAAGAGAAGTAACAAAAAACCTAAATGAATGAATCATTTTTTCTGAACTGGCTTATTTCGCCGTAGTTAAGAATGCATGGCAGTACAGATGTCAGATGTATTAAATAAAACTGGGAAGGTAGATTGTTAGTGTATCGTATTCAATGCATGTTGAGATACTACATATTGCTTACTGCATACCATGATGGTTTTTTTTGTATGCGCTTAAAATACATCTATTCCTAGCGAACGGAAGGGAAGCATTGGGTATGTATGTGTATAAATTGTTCCAAAGTCCTTCTGAGTCATTTTCTTTGGGAACATAGGGAAAAAAGTTCCCCTCGAATTTTTCATGGCCCTATATATTCTTGCTCACGGCTTGCGTTCGGTTAAAATTACAAGAAGAAAATCATGTTATTTCCCATTGACATACAGGAAGAGTGTGGTGCAGTGCCTAATATATATTTTGGTGGTCATGTCATGTATGTTTGAATGAGTCACGAGATGAATTCTCCGAGAGTGAAATGTATGAGCGGAGCCTTGTACAAGTTCAATTTTGAGAATTGAAAGCAATAATAATAGGATATTACATACCTCTTCCAGTCTCGTAGCTCACCATCACCACCAAACACCAGCATGGTGTCCACCAACTTACATTTTTGAGTGATGGATTTTGTGAGCACTTTGCCTCTCATTCATTCATCCAATTCTTGTTTCTTTTGCCGTTTCGATTTCGTGGGATTATATTTTTGAGAAATAAAAATTGTGGATGTTGATGGTATCGCAAAGCAATTCTCAGAATTAGAGTTAGATTGGTACAAACAACGTTGCATGTATGTAGTAAGTACCCTTTCGGTAAAATGAGAGGAATTGTATGTTTTTCATTCATTCACGTATGTCGTTTCACTTGGTTATACTTGGGGTACAGCTCAACCTCACTCACCCCAGTTTAAATTACCAAGAGAAAGAAAAAATGGGATGTCAGTAGAGCGGCCTACTACCAATGAAAATTTATATTTATAAAGGTGCATAAACTGGAAGAAAATTTTATTTCTTAAAAGTTGATATTGCAACTAATAAAACTACATACAGTCTTATATCTAAAACTTCTTACATTTGACACCACAATACAAGCGCAATCTTTTTCTTTCTTTAACTGGAATCTATTAATATAGTATTTTATTAAATTAAATAAAAAATCAATGTTTTTTTTTGGGTTTTCTAATTTGTAGAGCAACTAGTGCGCCAGGAGATAATGGAGCAGTTGCCGGAAGTGGCCCTTTTTTGTCATGAGGAAGGTCCTTATTTAGACTTTGTCGTTCCTCAACACATTCTACCACATATAGTGAAACTAATCACAGATAGATTTAGTCAGGTAAGTTGAGCTTTCACAGCTGCACATGCTAATTTGTTGAATTACTTGACCAATTATGCTGAAACAACATTTTCGTAATATTTAGGTTCGAAAAGCCGCTCAAATAGGACTATTAACCCTGTTGGAAAAAGAGATCATAGCGCCTAGACAGGTTTCGGATCAAGTTTGTCCTGTGATAATGAACTATACGGAAGCAAGTGCCATGGACGACTACCGGACGGAAGTGACAGGCGTAAGTGAATATAATATTGCGTATCAACGGTAAATAACAAAAGGCAATTATACACATGTCTTCAGTTCCCCATATCATGCCATTTACATCATTAAGTTCTGTCTAGAAGCAAATTCTACGAAAATGCACGATTTCCACTAATTTGCATATGGGTTACGTGCTCCTGCATAAAAACATTGAGACTTGGTTGAATAGGCGTTGAAACAGAGAAAGTACAAGTTCATTGTAATAATAATTAATGTATGACTTTATTGCTACCGAGAACTGACTGTGAATGAGTGAAAGTTACGTCGTTGCTATTACGAAATGGTGGTTGCAGACAATTGCATAGCATATAATGTAGGTGTATAATATATCCGCAGGCTCGGTTTCTACAAACACAATTGCACAACGCAGGGCTTACGCTTTCATTGTAGGAATTTTAGCTGAGCATGCAGAAATAGTTGCATGAAACGTATAGTAGTGGTGTAGCACAACCTGCTAGACATAGCGTGCAGCAGTAGGAGTGCGGGGTTACTTGAGAACAGGCTTCTCACAGTGCACTATACGTAGTGAAGCTTAGCTTTTTTAAGTGAAGTATCGTTGCAAGAAGCGTCTCTACCTGCTTAGAATGGCATTTCCCCGTATTTCAGTTTCACTTGGGACTAGAGTATAATTTAATGTAGAGTGTCATGTCATCAGTTTCTATTCACATTTCTTCTCTTAATTCTCAAAAAAAAAGTGTTGTCAGTGCTCACAGATTCTCGAGAAAAGGCCATTAATGGAGTAGGTATTGTGGAAGGAAAAAGTAAAATTTGTCTTCTTTTCATGTATATTGTGGTTGTTCAAACTGTAGGGGAATGATTATGTAACCCAATCACGACTCTAGTATCAACTGCAGCATGGCTCTTGTTAATATCCAAAACAGAAGAAAAAGCACTTTTTCCATACAAACTTGCATCATCATCGTCATGATCCGTATGATACATGTTATCATTATGTTGTGATGATATCCATATTCCTTCCACTCCTATTTTTTTCGCTAGCATCACTTGTGTGTGGAGACAATGAGAAAGGGAGAGAGAAAGTCAAAGTGATTTACATAATTTTCATATGAAATCGAACGGAAGAAAGGAGAAAAGGCGAAAAATTTGGTGGAAAAGAGGAATTCATGATCCCTGCTATTTATCATGTGTGTACATACAAGTATTTTATCGGAGAGAGGAGAATAAAAAGGAAGAGGTGGCAGTAGTGGGATGTAGGGGGATTTCTTCTTTTTCCTCTGTCTGTTGAATGACAATAATAATTTCTAAAAGATTACCAGGCATAGCATAGCACATAGGGTGAAAGGAGTACGTGAGTAGTTTATTTATAATATCATCATCGTGCTCATGATGGGAAAAAGAATTGGAAGGAGAGGAATGGGACAAGGAAGGAAGGAGAAGAGTATGCACTACTACGAGATAAAAAAAAGAAGCTGCTCCTTTTTGGCCATACGTACGTATGGGGAGGAAAGCGATGCTAAACTTTTGTCATTTATCTGAATAACTGGAGTTGTTTGTATGGAGGAAATGGAAGTATGGCCACGGTTCGAGTTGGTTGTGGACTACCAACGAGGAGAAAAGAATTGGATTCCAGTGGAAAGCTGAAAGACATGGGTAGTGAGATGTTGATTTGAACTACTCATCTCACTACCTTGTCTTTCACGCTGGACATTTGGAGAAAAGTCATCCCAACCAACTAGCGTGGCGAGGGAGTGCTGCTTCGCTCTGGTGTGGAATGCTGAGGACGTCTAGCCATCCCACTACTATTCATGGTATTTTTGGCCGTGGTGAAGTCGTCAAAGCGGCTGTGAATTATGTGCAGTATTGAATTCATATCACAGCCACCTTTGATGAGCTTTGCTATTGAGCCTACAATCATCATCGTCGGTTTACCGAGGGAAGCAGAGTGAAGGAGCTTCAAGTTCCAGCAGGAGATTTAATGATGTGGTCAACTCAAGGGATGAATGTATATGGGTGAAGCGTGTCACGTCAAATTGTCTGTGGTGTGTTATTTTTCCTCCACATATCACAGCCATATTTGACGAGTTCCGACTCTCCCAGTTTACTACTTTACTACTCCTCCTCTTCCCCTGCTCACATCTGCTCGGAAGCGACTCCACGCCACTCCACTTGTGAGCAATTATTACATCTGTCTGTCATCACGGTTGTCTTGCAGTATGCACAAAAAATGATGAATGACTTGAACATCAACGGATGCATGCAACCATCAAGGAGCAACACCAACATCATCATCATCATAAGCCTCATGTAGCAGCCATATATTGAGAGACACAAGACGGGGTAATCATAGCTTGGCGTTGTTTCTCTCAAAGTGGTTGTGACTATGACTATGTCAAAAAAAGCTGAAAAATAGTTGGCAACCATATCACAGCCAGCTTTGATGAGCGACAATCCAAGAGTGGGCAGCTTTGTTTCGGGTGGCTCCATCTTCATCCGCCCGAAAATTCGGAGTCTCTCGAAGGGGAGCAGGAATGCGACTGCACCGCACATCCAAGACTATGCAGCAGTTTCAGAGAAATGCAGATTGGATTTTGGAAAGATGCCTTTTCTCCTTCTTCCCTTCTTCCCTCATTTTGCTCTTCTCGACTAAAGTTGATGCAATAATTTTGTTAGTGAATGAATGAAAGGAAAGATGCACCAACGATTTTGGTTTGGTAAGGCTTGTCAGAGTGGATGCGATGTGTATGCTAAATATTACTCATATCACAGCCAGCTTTGATGAGCTTGACCCCCATGGTATTCCAGCGGCACTTTCCTTGTCATTTCCCACTCGGGCGCATCCTTTATAGGCTCTTTAATGATTGCTTTAGGGAGTCATAAAATTGTAAATGGTTGGAAGACACTTAGGTTCATACTGTAGGCATGCGTGACCAATATCATTCCGCTCATTTGCATTAAGTTGAGCTGTAGAAAGATTTCCGAGATTTTACAGATGGAACATATTATAGCCGGAAATAAACTACGTTATTTAAAATTTTCTTTCTTTTTCGTTCCAGTTCATGAGTAAGCTGGCACGTTATGTTGGGAAAGAAATTGTAGTGAACTGGTTCTTGGAGCGTTTCTGTTCATTATGTCAGGACCCCATGTTTCAAGTTCGTCGCGTTTGTGCATCGAGCATGGGGGAAATGGCAGCCGTCATTGGAACTAGACTAACAGAGGCAGTTTTGGTAAAAATAAGAATTAAGAGCTTAAACCTTTTTCGTTCGTAGTAAACCAAAAACTGACTGGCTATTTTGTTTGTTTTGCTCTCAAGTTACCAGAATTTATAGGCCTTTGTAAGGATGACGTATGGGGAGTAAGGAAGGGCTGTGCCGAAATTTTCACTGATATTGCTCGCATGTGTCAGTTGTCGACGAGAAGGGACCTGCTGACGCCAGTATTTCTCAAGCTGCTTGAGGACACTACAAGATGGGTAAAAGTAGCAGCGTATCAATCGTTAGGTTCATTTATCACCACTTTCGCCGTTGACGACACTCCGGTTTGTATACCTGAGCTCACAGAGTTTGAAAAGACGTTCATTGAGAAGTTGCAAGAACACCCGAGCTTGTTAGGAACTGAGAAAAGTCATAGGAATTCGATGCTGAATTCAGAGTCAACAGAAGACCTAACTGCCATCTGCATACAAGATGATGAGGACGAAGTCAAATTTGGGGATGACAATGAAAAGGGCATGAATGAATTTGATGGGGATGGAAGTGGATTAGTAGACTGGTATCAAAAGGCAGAAACAATAAGACGAAAGTTGAAACTAGAAGGAGGCGATGGTCCTGCTATTACCAAAGAATATTCATTTGACTACACGTGGACCGGAGAAGAACCAGAAACACAAGAAACAGCAACGGAAAACTCTTCTTCTTCCCCATCAATCGAACTAAATGAACAAGCCAAATGTGAGGAGGAGAGTGAATTAGACGAGGATAAAAATCAAAATGTTTCTGTTAGTCCAATAGTCACAGTCCATGCACCGCCTTCTCAGTCTGGGGTGCACATTCGCGTGGAGAAGGAAACTCCGCACGAAATTACTAAAATTTGTAGATCCTCAGCCGTTCTTTCTCATCGACCTAGCTCTATTAGCGGAGGGGTTCATACCACCACCACCACCAGCAGTAGTAGTAGTAATAATAATAGTACGAGTAGTGCTAGCAGCGGGACTGACACCACTACCAAGTACAACTCTTTCCAGTACTGGCGTATACCATTACCTGATATTGAGCTGGATATCGGGATGGTGGAAGGGAAGCCTGCTAGTGTCCATGTCAGAGCGAAAGTCGAAGATCCCAAGCTGAAGCTCACGTACGCATCCGAGATCAGTGTCAACCTGTCAAGTGAGACTTTTTCGGTGACAAAAACAGCGACTGCCACTTCAGCAGAAAGTAAACAAGTTACGGAGAACAATGATCCTGGAGCTACTTGCGAGGCTACTCTCATTGAAGGGCCGAAAGTTGAAAACTTGCAGATCCAAACACTTAGTTCATCATCAATTTCTGATAATGAGTCTGATCTTAACACCAAGTTGGAGTCATCTTTGACCAACACGACTGTAACGCTGGTTGATGGTCGTGTATCCGAAGTTCATCGGAGCTACATGGATCTGTATAATGTTGGAAAGGATAACGGCGGCAATGGCAGTGGCGTTGAGGATATTACGCTTGACATGACACGATTAGATGCCTATGACGATGACTCGGACGACCAGCTCAGCTCTTGTACCTACCCTTTTAGAGATGAACGTAAGTGAGCCTCCGTCACAAAAAAAGCTTGTATTCTGTAAACGCTCCCATTTTCTTGATTGAAAACGTAAATGTTTACGGGTAATTTTCTCTTTTGATACAGCAAAGAAAACCCGTCTTCTTCCCGAGCTTCCAAAGTCTTCCATTGTGCTGAAACAAGACGTTGTGCCAGACATCCTGTTGGATCATTTTATTGGCATGTCACAAGATGCTGATCCAGAGCTAGCTCCTTGTTGTGTGTTCAATCTTCCAGCAGTTGTACTTACACTTGGACCCCAACACTGGTCCATACTGCGAGACTGCTATGAAAATCTTGCCGGTAGCTTGCAGGTAGGAACATACATTTGACAAATCTAATTATCTCACTTGTCTAAAAGATTGGACTTGGGATGGGGGAAAGAAAGCTGAGACCATTATTTTGGTTAATTTTAGTGGAAGGTGAGGTACACACTTGCCGCATGCCTTCATGAAATTGCCAATATTCTTGGACCAGAACTTTCTGAGAGGGATCTCATACCTTTCTATACCGCGCTTATGAAGGATTTGGATGAAGTCAGAATTGGAGTTCTGAAGCATCTAGCTTTCTTTTTCAAGGTATGTGTAGTCGTCATAAAGCCTTTTCGTAGAAAAAAAGCCTTCGAATATTAAGTAGTTATTGATCGAAAATTGATTTTTTGTTGGATTTTGTGACAGATTCTTGGAGGAGAAGAGCGTAAAAAGTGCCTCAAGTCAATAAAATGTTTTATCAAGACGGATAATCCACGAAATTGGAGATTTCGATTGGAGTTGGTTTATCAGATTCAGCAGCTTGTCGATATGTTTGAAATGGATGACGTCTTCAAGCATGTCTGCCCAGTCTGTATTGATCTCATAAAGGATAATGTTGCTGAAATAAGAAGGGAATCCTTGCATGCTGTAAGTCAATAATGCTATTTTTGGGTTGCTTGCACACACTCTACAACACAACCACTCCTTTTATCATACATATTTGCCCCAACATCTTGATACGTGCAATAATTTATAGAAACTTAACATAATATATGGCGTAATGTGGAATAAATAGCTAACAAGGCTCATGTTTTATTCATTGAAGGTCACCTACGTTGTGAAGCGATTGAACGAATGCCATGTAGCCACTGGTGGAGCAGGTGATCCTAATGTGGTCCATGAATTCCTAGTTGATTTGGTGAAGTCGCTAAGTGAAAGTTCAAAATGGGTGAGACGGCAAACGTTTGCTGCACTTTCTGGCCAGCTTATCGCCACAAATGCCTTATATTCTAGCCAGTTTGCTCAAGATATTTTACCGCATCTCATTGGACTCTCAGAAGATAAGGTGCCCAATGTTCGCCTTGTAGTAGCCAGATCGATCGTCTCTTGTGTCCTTCAACAAGGTACATTTTTCAAGTCTTTCTCCTTTCTCTACTCATTTCCTTTTTCTCCATATTTACAGCCGCATTATGTAGCAATGCTGCATAATGTACTGTGAATTTATTCCTGGAATAAAATACAATAAAATATACAACACAACATACTAAAAGTACAAGTTTAACACTGTTAAAACTGTTTTTCTATTTCTAGATTGCTTCAATGATCCTCTAAATCCACATGGCATTCGAGTGATGGAGACTCTTACAAAATTGCAAGAGGATGTGGACCAAGACGTTAGGTTTCATAGTCAAAATAATTTATTGGCCGAGAAATGAATTAACTACCGTGTTCATCTCGAAAGCGCTTTTCTGTTACTTGTATATCTTTACGTACTGCGTTGATTCTAAACTTGCATGAAAAAAACAAAAGCAAAAAACGACATAGTGCCATATATGATATACCTAATATTATACATTAATTTACAACCTACCTAAACTAAATAAATGGTCCTCTCGCTATTTTCAAATCGAAAATATTATCAAGAAACTTCTTCAGCACGTTTATCTGAAAATTGAGTGTAAGAAACAGATCTATGAAAATTTTGTACCAACACTTTTCTTCTTTGATATGTCATTTCCAACGTACAACGAACAAAATAATTATCTTTTTTATTCATGCATCGCACGTCGTGTCGGTCGGAACACAAAATTCCTTTCTTCAGCACTTCTACTACAGCCATCATTAGTTTAGAACATGGCGAGAGCATCTTTAAACTGCATTTTTTTGGTAGAGCCATGTGATTATGAAAATGCAGCATGATGAACTCAAGATGAAACTCAAAATCCCCTTGTGATAATACAAAGGTGTGCTGGACAATGCATACATAATAAACCATTTAATTAATGATAAATACATATACACATAACTTACAAACGGTATCCTTAAATTCGTTAACTGAGTTACTATACATTAACTAACCAAATTAAATAATATATTATACGAACAGAACATGCTTAAAAACTGATGGATGTGATATGAACACTGAAAAATATAATATTTATTAAATTATTTAATATTAAATGTCGAAGGAAGAAATAAATAAAAATTTCGGAAAAATAACTACAATTTATTTCTATCAGTAAAAACTATGAATGTAAATGTGGCTGTGCCACAACACCGACATTCATAATACAATAAAGAGTCATTTTTCCTTGTCGGAGGGAGAAAGTCAACCGTTTAATTACCAGAGATAATACTGTGTTTGCAAAGTAGTACTGAGATACGAGTCTGTTGAATCTTTTTAGCTGGAAAATAACTTGATATGCTTCCTGAAAAGAGCTATGTATTTTACGAAAATTTGTAGTTTGAAATGCGAAATTGAATTGTTCAATGAAAATAAAAATAATACACAAAAAATATATATCCAATTTCTTGTTTTTAACCATAAATAGCATATAGCATTATTTGCATGATAACTTTTGGGAATTTCACGACGTCCGAGGATATAGGATTGTGTCCAATGTGCCCCCACAACTTATATAGGATAATGGGCTGGGTCATGTTAAAATTTGTCGGCTTCATTCGGTTCTTCCGAAATCTCAAAAATCCACGAGACTTTTAGCCCGAAAAGCTGGATCATTTTTCAAATTTCTTGACTCCAAAAACTTTTTTCCAGTAGAAAGTTGGAGAAAACGATACGTTTACCGTCTATTGTATTGTAATGTAATAATTTTAAATTTGAATGTGGAGAAAGTTAAGACAAGTGTAAGATGGGAGCTGGGAAGAGTGTCTTTACTCCACAAGAACTGGAGGATTATGAAGATTTAACATACTTTACCAAGAAAGAAGTCCTCAGGTATACTTTCCTTTTGTTTCAAAATCAAGATCAGAGTCCACATGGAATTGGTTTAGATTTTAAAATAGTTTTACCCAGCCTATAAAGTTCACCTTTCTCTTTTTATAGTTACTTTCACCAGTTCAAAGCATTAGCACCAGATTTGATATCTGTACAGCGAGATGCAAGGCTACCGATGGAAGTAATTCTTCGTTACCCTCAACTCCGCTACAATCCATTTGGAGACAGAATTTGCATGGTGTTTAGTTCGAGTAGAGATGGAGATTGCAACTTTGAGGACTTTCTTGACATGATGTCTGTCTTTAGTGCTGAAGCACCGGTCTCCGTCAAGGCCGAATATGCATTCCGTGTCTTTGGTACGCATAAATATATTTTTTTAAACTCTTGGAGAAAGCATGTCTCAATGAAGGTATTTGTGTGAAAACTAGATTTTGATGGCGATGATATGATCGGACCAGAAGACGTGGAAGAAATTATTCGCAGACTGTTAGGCGATGTACAATTCCCTCAGGTTGACATCCTTCAACTTGTTCAAAATCTGACCTCCGAGGCGGATCTAGATGATGATGGCATGTTGTCTTTTGCAGAGTTTGAGCATGCTATATCAAAGTCGGAAAACTTTATGAGGTAAAAAATCAACTAATTTTCAAGCACCGTAACTCGGTGGCACCGTTAGCTAGAGTGATGTCTTGTAGCAGTGTACATTTGCTTTTAATTGCAGATCGTTTCAACTTCAGATATGATATGATCAGTTACTACCTGACAACAATGAAGCTCCTCTCCTCTACTAATCGAGGCAACTTTATTTCCTAGATTATTTTTGTACTTTGAAAAATAATAATTGTTTGAGATGTATTTACGTTTTGCGTTTCGTGTGCCAATAAAAGTCATGTGTTAAGTTGATGCTGACAAAGCGAGGAGTCTATATTTGCTATTAACTTATTAACAAACAGATATTCACTGAGCTTCCACTATAATGATCCTTTCTTTTATCTAATATTAATACATGCATTTGACAAAGATTTCACTCAAAAGGATCACAGGAAAAATAATTCTTGTTTTAAGGATATTCAAATGTAGTGAAACCGGTTTGAGTTTGCGTATAAAAGAGCCGAATTTATAAAATGTGTTTATGTGATCATGTATTAAATTGTTTGTTACGCAACATTGAAGCACATCAACCTAATAACCGACCGCTCTTTCAGTAAAGTTACATTTTAAACCCTTTCATTTCTTAAAAAAACAAACAAAATACAACTTTCTCCAGTTCTGCTTTCACTGAATTTTCAATGAAATTACTGTTCAGTTGGAATAGCTATTTTAAGTTCTAAGTTGTTTAAGATTTTTGTAGTTCAGTTTTACTATTTAAGTGCTAAAAATAATAGACATCTCCGATACCGATATAGGAGAAAGTGTGGTGTTCGGCCAAAATTTCTCACGGTATCAGGCAAAAGGGATGGTTAGCCTAATGGTAAGACAGAGGTGCGTAAAGCCTCATACGTTGGGTTCCATTCCTAACACCAAGAACGACTTTTGTCTGATAATGCCTGGTGGCAGCGGTAGGTGCCCCCGAGAACGAGAATGAAGGACGAGAAAGAACAGAGGCGTCTCTAAGCATTATCAAGCAAAAGTTGTTAATGGTGTTGGGAATGGAACCCAACGAATGAGGCTTTATGCACCTTTGTCTTACCACTAGGCTAACCATCCCTTTTTCCTGAAATCGCGATATTTGGCCGAACACCTCGGAAAGGTTATTGTATTTTACTGCTGGTATTTTACTGCGTGAAAGAAAGCTGGTACGACACGGCAAGCGACATAACAATGTCTTACGTTCATTACACTCCAATAGATGGATTCCAAGATGCTTTCACTAAAGTGAAACTGACTGCTGTGTAAGGCACCGAGGAATAAGCATTATTTTATTCAGAATTCCATGCTTTTGCCATACATTAAATTCACAATTCATCAACTTTTTCTCACTAACGATAAAACTGCGTTTACTAAAGTTATTATTTGAATTTGAATGTCTGCCCGTATTTACTGTAAGAACTAATTTACGACTTGACCATTACATTTGATTATGTTTACGACAAGAATGCTTCTTTCACAACCTTGTATTGTGTTCTTGTACATTTTTACTTTCTAATACATGTACTTTTGTTTCCTTATGTTACTTTATATTCATAAATCTGTAATATTAAGTACAACAGCAGTGGAACACAATATATACTACTTATATTCCTAGATAAATCTTCAACGAGACGACAGAAAAAAAATCCCAACTAATTTTGACCATATCCAGCCAACTGGTGGTAACGACGTCAATTAGGTAGTCGAATAAGAGACGTGCTTTTTTGGCTGGAAGCAAATATTGAATTTGCATCCATGTTTGGGGAAGAAAACGAGCTGTTTGCACGTTAAATGAACTGTGTGGCCTAAGCTCACACCTAGATTTTCATTTCAAGACAATTTCCTTCAAAAGACAAAGGAAAGTAATCTGAATGAGCAAGGATGTGTCCTCTGTAGAACTTCATGATCTCTTGCTTATACCACTACAACTTCTTTGAGACTTGTTTTCCTCAAATTGTTTACGCGTAATCCGTTTCCTACATACATTCATTCTGTCAATCACATCCCACATGACCCTTACATAACTATCAAACTGATGTACCTACTACCTACACTAGATATAACAAAATAGCTGATGAAGCATGCCTCTGTCAGTTTAGATATCCTTTCTTTTACTTACACAAAATTCAGTCAACCTTTTCATGTCTCTCATAGGAAACGCGTATGTTTGCATTATTTTGTTGTGCCTTTTAATGTACAACAATTGATCAAATAAGGGAGTAGAATCCATAGAGAATATATATGTATGCTTGCATGCGTAGCCAGTCGAGACATGAAGACGCATGAATGGAGCCTCTGCTTGCCAATTAGCTGTCGCATATAAACAATGCAACGTGATTGTTTCCGAAGGGTGAAGTGAACAGTCGAAGAAAATCCCTTTCTTGGTCTAGCCTAATGACACTTTGCTGCTGCACTTTGTGGATGGGGAAGCGGTTAACAACCCAAATAAAAATAAGACCTTTGAAAGAGACAACTGGGGAAAACGTGTCCTTTTTTCTTGGTCTTTTGGCAACCTCCATTATTCTAAGACGACAAGCAAGAGAAGTGTGTAAAAACAGAGTAAGAGCGAAAAGTTACTTTAAGTACAGGGGAACCGTTTTTAAGCCTCTCTCTCATGGACAATATTATTAAAAGGTCTTAAAAACGTAGCACTTTATTTTTGGGCAAAATAAAAATAG
>JAQGAP010002705.1:0-14317 GCA_034697805.1 Orchesella bifasciata | reverse complement strand
AAAACTGAGTATTGAATTACTTTTTGAGTATTTACATCCAAGAGCGACTTGTCATGATTTTGCTGCAGTAGCCTAAAGTATAGGTAAAAGGGTGAGCTGAAGGTGAGATAGAGAACAAAATCGATTATTTATTCGCAATCATCTATCCTCTTCAAAATATTGTTGTAAATAGTTTTTGGATTCAAATTTCATTGAAAACTTGCTGCTACTGCTGCTGCTACCTTGCAGCTTCTCCTTTTTGTTCACAAATCATAGGCCTGATTTTTGAACGGTAATATTGAAAGCTTCTCCTTTTACTCTAATGACAGTTGTAGCATGTACTTAAGTATTATGAGCTTGATTTTTTTCAGGGTTGGCTCTTACGCTGCGCACGCTTGAGAGATACGTAGTGGATTCAAATGAGTTAAGATGAGGCATGAATCTACATAATCATCATCTGACGCATAATTGTTTGATCGAGAGGATATATAGTAACCAATAACCATGCCCATTCAGATGATCGAATTATTATTTCAAGAGTTCAGGACGAATGACATGAGATGACGGTTGGGAATAATTTGTTGTAATGAGCAGTTTCAATGCACGTGTAAATGAACATAACAGTACTTCATGGAAATATCATCTCTTGTTTGTACTTAAGGGAAAATATAGGAATCACAATTATGAGAAATGATGTGCTTTTGTGTAAAAATTATTAAAACGAAACGAGTAATCTCCTCAGCTCCATTGCGTATTGAGACCAAGAAGGGTAGTAATGCTAGGTGTAGTTATCATGCAGTTGGCATAAGAGTAATAATTTTGCATACAAAAGAGTCTCAATAAGTGTGCTTGAATGATATGTAAGTTATCCCAATTAATAATCGTACGAGCATCAAGTCATGAACCCTCACCGACCCATCCCTCTCCTTGTCCTTTCTTTTGTATTGCTTGATGCCCCTTTCTTTCAAGTACTTGCAATGCTCCACCGTAACCTACACACTTTATATTAAATGATTTGTCTGTCTGTCCTTCCTTGTCTAGCTCTCAAGCTTTCCGCTCGTAGTAATGCATACATTATACATTATATTCGCTATAGAATCTCATACAGAGCACATCCCCCATCATTAAGCCGTTGTCATTTATCGTTACATTGTTTAATGACGAGTGACTGGAATGTATATATCCTCATTACGGTTTTGATCGTTAGGAGACAAACAGAATCTCTTATAAAACTCTGATTCACATTCGTATGAAATGTCACATAACTCTGGCTAAATGAATGGTTGAGAAACCCACTATTCACACAATCCGCTTCCATTTCACCTTAACAAACTCATATTTCCAGTGGCTCATTCAAACAAAACGTGAAAAATGAGTTTTGCTTATTATATTGTGAGCACACAATTAAGGCAGGCGGAAAAAAGGGAGCAGCAGGATCGTGCTCAAAAGCTCAGTATCTTTAAAATCTTGCGACAGCATTGAGTTCAATCTGACGATAAGGGCTCTGTTGTTGTCTTTCATTCATCAATGTTAGTAGTTTCACAATCTTTTCGTATCCAGTTCTGTCAATTTCAATTACCGTTGTTGTGACATGTTGCTGCTCAGCTCGGCAATGTAGGCTGTTCGCATTCGATGATCTGACCCTTGAAAATTATTTGACTGTTGCACACTTCCTTGGTGGTTAATCATTAAATGGCTACACAAAACTGAGATGAAATGTCGGCAGAAAGTTTCAGTGTTTCATTGATAAATTCGACTTCACCCATTTCAAAGAACCTTGATGATAAAGCAGCGACTGTCATAACAAACAATGGGTCCTCAACAAACTGAATAAAATAAATATTGCAAAAAAGTTGGATCAATATGAATGAATGAAATCATAAACGATGGACAGGAAAGGTATGTGATGTGATGCTTACGAAAATAATGCGAAGGACTTGGGGAGGATGCTATTAGATTGTGATGAGCCATTCCCCGTATGTATTTTAAGATCTCATACGAATCTCACGATCTCATCATCATCATCACGGACCCTTAACGCATTTGACATTTTATGCTGTGCCTGTGTGTGTCTCTTGTCCTTTCAAATAGTTGAGTGCTTTAGGCATACATGTGTATAAATATAAATACACACTACAAAATGCAGCATCTTTTTCTGAAGGTTCCTTCAATTCGGAAGGAAGGATGAAAAATTGTGTGCTTCCACTTTTTAGTTCATGCAGTCACTCTCAGTGTTCATGGATGTCCATAATGATTATGATTTGAAAAGTGCACTCAAAATAATAAAAAAGCTCCACATATATCTACCCTCTAGAAATCTCCCTTTTCCACTTGAATCTTAATACTTTTCAGTATGCACTGTGAAGTGATGTTGCATGACATGACCATCATACTCACGGACAAATCTTCAGCAATAATGGTGGTGGTAGAACTTCATGTGCCTATTTTGCATCTCGTCCCTGTATACTTATGAAAACGACGTAATGGAAAGTTAGAATTGACACTCATACTTATTTCTTCATAGGAAACCATAAGGAGGGGTAAAAAAAATTGATCATAATATGCAACACAGAGGCAAAAAAGTTGATGATGATGAGTAAAAGTAAAAAAAACTTTTGTGTTACAATAAGTACCTCTCTGGAGCAGCAAAACTTCACAGATGCATACTTACAATTTTCTCAAAAGAGGACCACCATCGGTTTCTGATCTACAGTATTTCAGTCGTGTCATTTTGATGATGTTGATTGTTGCATTTCAAAAAATGATAAACTGAATTATCATCATCTAAACTTCAAAACGTTCACGGCTTTGTTTGTGAGGAAGCTTTTGCTAAACTATAGCATAACCTACAACATCACAATGGCTCACATAACCGAAGCATGTATACGAGGGCGCTCTTCTCTCAACCACTTGTGGACTACCTGCTTTATATTGATTGAATGACACAAAATTTCGTGTACATCATATTCACAATGATTTGTATGTAGTATTTATAAGCATTTTGAATAAAAGGGCTGGTTTTCGATTTCAAATTTCAATGCACAATAATAGTTTACGTATCTCCATTCAAGTTCAATTTAAGATGGATCGATGATCAAAAGAGGAACTAAAATTTTGATCGTGCCTCAGAGTAAAATGCATCATGTTTCGAAATCATTTCAACATACACAAGCTTTAAGAGGCTCCTTTTGTAGTCTGACTTGATATAATTTTCTGTCTGATCATCATCATCTTTTGAGATATATGCATAAATTGGATTCAATTTTTCTCAACTTTTGCTACATCTTGCACTTAATTGGCACAGGTTATGAACCACCAAGAAGGAACGAAGAAAAAAATAGAAAGAACCAAAAATGTTTGATAACTTGTAGGCATCGTTGAGAAATGGTGTAGACACCAAAAGAGACGAAGGAACAAACCTCAGAGAATGAGATCGGCTGGCTGCCTCTTTCTTGATGATCAGATGATTGCAGATATTATTACAATAGTTAAGCATACTGCGGACTTGTTGATATAAATTCCTCTTTTGATATACTTCGATAAAACGTTATAGTAAATATGCAGAGAAGAACCTACGAATTGGCTTGATTTTTCATGCCTTTTCTCTGGCGAGAGCGAGTGATCAGCTTTTTTCTCATTTCATCTTAATGATGAGATGAGATGTACTTAATAATAATGATATGAAAGATGATGCGGCAATGAATTCAATGAGCTGAGGCTGCCCCGTTCTGTTTTGTTGAGTTGATTGGAAATTGGAAGATGAGCTGTGTTCTCCTTGTTCTTATTATTATTCATCTTGTGGAGCACTTTGGGTGTTCTTTCTCATTTTTTGCCGAGTTATTTTGTCTTCTTCCGTATTCATCGTTACACTTTATCGGCTCTTTTTCTTCGATCATTTGCTGATTTCACGCTGATGAAATGAAGCAGATATAGTTAGCCCAGATAAATATACTTTGATTCTTATATAAAAAGGAGTATATACCCCAATCAATTTATTCTTTATCGTTTAAGATACTTTTGGTGGTGATCATCATCACCACCAACTTGCACGGCGATCGAAGCCTTTGAAATTAGAATCTGTGAAGGCTTCATTATCTGATGGCTTCTAAAAATCAGTTCTGATTACCAAAGGGAAAAGGCGATGAGTATAATGTGGATTATTATTATTCACTAATGTAAGCAAAGGCCCTGATTAAGGTTCATTGGTGTGAAGCTTTGCACCTTTTTTTCTCCTAAAATTACCCTCAAATTTCACCGCTTAGCACTAAGAGTAAACAAGAAAATGTTGGGTGCCATCCGCAAAGTGCGAAATCATCCATCATCATCATTAGACGTACTTCATTTACTTTTCAGTAAAAAGAAGACGAGAAGATAACAATGACATGATGGTAAAAAATTGTGAGAGCAATTTACACCGACATCAAAGCAAAAATAATAATATCCTAGCCGGCTACAATTGAAACGGTCCGATTTTTGTTGTTTTAGAACAAGAACATTGGGGCTGCAGTTCGTGCATTAGTCAAGCAGTGTTAGATTGTCAGCCATATTATCAAAATCTGTAATAAACTGACGGCTCTACGTGAGTAATGAGGGCTCTTGCTCGCAATACTACGATGATGGGATGTGCGAGGAATGAACCCGACTAGAAAAGATATCAAAGAGCTGTAGCGTCTAATCCAACGCTCCTCAGCCTTATTGCAACTTTATGTGCACGAGTGCGAGTGAGTGAGAGCTGTTGCTGTGATGATGATAATGATACATTGTATATCTGCTCGATTTTTCACGGACTCTGCACTCCACACTGTTCTGCTTCTGCTCTCGTTTTTCCCTTTTCTGATATTGGCTCATCACTCCTCTGTATCATCATCCCAAAGGGCTTGCCCATCAAAGCTGAGCCAACCAAAATGGATGAGCATAAAAAAGTAAACTGTAACAATGTTCAAATTTTAACTTGAATCTACTATAGTACTAATAAATGTAGGCTGATCTACATCGTGTAGCAGTAGTATAGTCTTTCTTCCTTTCGTGCGTGTCTTTGCATGCAACAAAGTATATTATGGGGTTGGATGATGATGCCATGTTTTATGTTTTATGAGGGCTGTTGTTCGCTCTGCAGTTGTGTGATGCGATATGTTTGCGCAACAGCCAAGGAGTAATCAAAAGAGCAAAAAATTGGAATGAGAAATGGCTCTACTGGCTTCTGAATCGGCTTCCAAAGTGTAATACACTTCTTTCTGCTATTACGTGATCATACAGGACACTCAAATCTTCAGCTCTGAATTGGATTTTTCTCTCTCTCTTAATTTTTTTTGCTTGCTTGAGGATTTTTTCGTTACTCACGAAAAACTGAAAATCATACTGTCTTCCATTCACTCATGTGTATGTGCAAAAAAAAAAGAAAATTATTTAACTTTGCCTCTTAGCCAACCTTCAGAGAGTGAAATATAATAATAATATAAGCAAAACATGGTTTGAAACGATGATATATGAGTTCACGAGATCTGGTATAGGACATATACACTTAAGACACATGACTATATGGAAAGGTACACATTGTACATTATCCCTCGTGTCTTTCCATCTTTCTTATTTCTTATCATTTGACACATTGCGCCTTTTACTCTTCGTTTTGAAGTCATTATGGCAAAAATAATAATCATAATTCTAACATGCCCATTTACTCATCATGTCACCACCATCATAATCATCATTTGCAGACCACTGCGTGCTCTGCTCTACAAAAGCCCTGAAGATACAAAAGGGGTGAAAAAAACTATGTGCATCTCTCTGCACACACAAGGGATTTGGGGCGGCCGGGGGTATATGATGATGCTCAGTGAGCATCATGATCTCGGAGTAAAATATATAGCTCTATACGGCACTAAATCAGCAACCGTTTTTCGTTCAACTGAAAATGAAGTCCTTGTGATAGAATGGAAGCTGTAGCCTCGGTACACATAGTACAGACTTGGCTTTTGGATAGATTTTTTTTTGTAAAATCGTGATTTCGCACTTTGTAGCTGCATTACGTTATTATAGGGATATTGAATGATGCTCTGCTCCATCCTCACTAATCGCAAGCTTAGGGACAGTGATAATACATCTCTGTTGATGAAACTTCGAGACGAAAAGTATGAGCTTGGGATACATACATAACTTGGTTTTCTTCATCATGCAAATTATTTTATTGCACACTCTCCTCACATCTCATAGACACGAAGTATATACACGATGCAAGCTCTGGCGAATCGAATGAGAGGAGTTTTACTAGCTGATGCTATAAATACTATAGTTTTTTAAGAAAGGGTTGAGCTCAAGATGATCTTACATACATAATGGTCATTACGAGCTTGGTGCATAACACGTTCAAACTCACGCTATTGTATTGGGCCTCCTTGCTCTCCTAATCTGCTTCGTATTTGTTGACTTGCAGATTTCAGTTTGTAATTTTTTATTACTCGAGCAATATAACAATATTACGTCGTGTTATTCGTATATGCATATAGTATTTGGATTTCGATGACCATTTATATATATTCCTTCTCGTCGTGATCCAATAGGTTATAGGCACGAAGAAGTTATACAACCACTTTGAAAATGAATGACGGGGAACATGCACTACACATGTGAGATATATGGCCAGAGTTTATTTAATGATATTACAGATTATGTCAGAATGAACTCATCTCCTTTGGTAAACCCTCCTTTTTGTTGGTTCGCTACCAGTTTCAAGGACTTTTCCTTGATGATTTCGCATGATAGGATTGACAATGAGATGAGACTTATGATCTACGTGAAATAAACTATATCATATAAAAGAAAAGGAGAGCTTGAAAATATTTTTTACTGCCTCATCTCCTCTTCACTAGTTTTGCCACTGCCAAATATCAGATTAGGGAGCGGACAAAAAAGATGCCGATCAAAGGGATGATAAAATTACCCTGCTTACTCATAACGATACCCATAAATTTCATAGTGGCTTGACGGAAAGGAGAAAAAGGAGATTAAGTAGCAACAAGAGGCAAAACTCACAGGACTAATTTTATTGCCAGTAAGGAAGAGACGTGTAATAAGATGAAGAAGCTCAAAGCAGAGCGAAAAAAAATGAGCCCGGACCATATATGGGCTGAAAAAAGCGAAAAGCGACAGATGCCAAAAATACTACCCCCACACACATAAACTTGATATTAACTAACCCGTCATTTTCTTTTTATTAGTTGCTGATCTAGAACATAGGAGCGAAAAAGGTTCCATTATGCAAATACCGTATTCAATGTGTAGAATAATGGTAGTTGTGCAGGTGCATACATGTACAAATATGAAGTGTAATTGCAGACTCTTTTTGGTTCGTCTTCTTCTACTTCTTCTGGTTGCAATCCATCTTGACGGAATAATAATGGCATGCATTGCAGGGAGCATGTCGTCAAGCTGCCAGATGAAATGAGAATAGATTTTTTTTTTACAAAAAAAGTTTCCATTTTCATTAATGTAGTTGCCTGCAAGTTATATTTGTGCAAAAATGTTAGGATACTTCTCCTCTAGCGGTATTTTTTGCTTCTCTCCGCATTCGTGTACTTTTATATAAATTTTATTCCGCAGAAAAATAAGAGCACAGTAATTATATGCCATGATCTTTTTTATGTGGTAAAAAACGACGAGATAAAATCCCCATTTTCTTTTCGTCTTCTTCCTATCACTAATATAAAACTCATCATGTTTTAATCTAATGGTATGATAACTAGTTTCAGCGCGATAGAAAGGACCAAAATGGTTGAAAGTCTGTGTGTGAAAAAGCACTTTTTTTAAGACTCAAAGTGTGGAGTTTCACCTCAAAAATTAGCAAAGCAGAAATACTATCATGATTCATGCATTTTCTTTTTGGAATGTGTCTTTTTCACTCTAATGGATATTTTTTCCGCGTTATGGTAAATAATGATGCTGTGTTCAGTGCTGTAGGACGCACTGCTTACAATTATTATTGTATCTTCTCTTTCTTTCTCTCTCTAGAAAAAATAGGAAGGAATGAGACTGAGATATATACATGACAGCTCTACAGCTTGAAAGTAAAGCAGTTCAACGAACTAAGAAATATTGTTTGGTTGTTAGTGACTCAAAAGAAATCATTTTTATTTTATCATGAACCGGAGATCGCGTTCCGTTCCGTTATTTTTCAAGAGGTCTACTAAACAGCTGAAGATTTTATTTTTTTTGTTATTTTTATAACGTGTGGGAATTTCTTTCGATACGGATCCTTTGAAGCCAGGGATGATGGTGGTGATGGTCATGTCGCTCTTAATACGGTTCGGCGGCCTGTTTGTTACAAAAATGCACTTTTTTGAATAGAATATACTCATGATACTAAACAAGCCAAGGCTTCAACCAGGTTAATTGATGACAATAGAAAGGGGGTTTTAATGGATTTCTCTTCCTAGAGATTGTGTGTTTCTACACTAAGTAAATATAGCAGCAGCATCTTTTACAAATTCAGCATGGCTTCTTGTTGATGAAGAAATATGCATTCAAACTTAATACCCTTCTTCCATCTAATTTTCTAAAATAAGGATGCGAGTCAGAGCAGAGTGAAGAGTGAGTGACTTCGACACAAATACAAACACTGCCCTGGGAAAAATTGCATCTAACATAATTAGAGAAAAGTAGTAGCATATTATAAGCATGGTGCTCAAATCTCATCCTTCTGATGAGTCTTGTCTTCTGTGTGCTCAGTCATTCAGTCTTAATCGCCAGCGAAAGAGCGGAGCGGAGTGTTATATTGCATGTCGATCAAAGCCTTGAGGGATCCTTCTTTTTACTGTGAGGTATCTGCATTCAATATCATAATTGGCATCCCAAGTCGACGTTCTTTTGCCCCTTCATTTTCCCAACCTGACAGTAAGTAAACTTGTCTGATAAGATGAAATGCCAATGCGCTGCATTCTCTCAAGGAGCAAGCCAACAAAGTGTAAAACACAATAATATTGTAGCAACGAGAAAGAAAGGGGTAAACACGGGAGCTTGTTAAGATTTCGCTGAAAGCAATGCAACTCGCAGAAGCACCAAATAAATTGAATCTCGAGCTCTTAATTGGTCTCCTTGCTTCAAGCTAATATTTATACGAGATCGCAAAGCGATGGATGGATGGATGATATTGTTACAAAAAAATTTGTAAAAAAATAGAGAAGCTACTCAACAGGATATACACATTGAGATTAATGCTACAGGTGGATTCTCAGCGGTGAACATTTATTATTGGATGAGTTTTTCTAGAAAAAAAAGAGAGTTGGTCAGTCAGTCTGCTGAGTTATAATAAAAGAACGTCAGCCAAAGATATAAAATCCCTTTTGTTAGCTGCCTCCTCTAGATGCTCACCACTTTTTCAAGCAAAAACATTTTCATATGCATCTCTCTCTCTCAAAAAGTCATACAGATTGCAATATTGTATCATTATATATTATCTTTTAGGAGGTGGACGAATAAGAAGCAGGGCAGAGATGATGATGAGTATTATTACTTTTCTACAAGAGAGATGAAGAATGGGGTAGAAACCAGTTGATTTTGGTTGAAAACTGGAAATTCTTTCATGATGTTGATCAAACTACATGCATGCTTTTACACACACACAAATTTATGCATAGTTTATAGCCTTAAGACGATGAAACAGAAGTAAGAACAAAAGGAAAACAGCAGTAATTATTACTTTAAGCTTGTTCCTGATTTCAGCACACCAACATAATATATTTTTCCTGAGTTTTCGTGAACAAAGTTTTTTTTATTCTGAAGAGAGAATCATGTTATATAGAATTTATGTGTAAAAATGTTGCCACTACTATCGGGGCTCGGGAATAAAGTTTACACACATAATGTGCATCATGGCGCAGAGAGCAGAAGAGTTGTAAATTATCTGACGTGACTGACTGATGCGTTTTTGTGAAAAAGGGAAGAGAGAGAGAGAGAAACGGTAAAAATTTTCGTCATGAACTATCCGTATATTATATTATTTTAAAAAGTATACTTACTTACTCTACCCACTAGATCGTCGTTGGCTTTGGCTCACGTTTCTTTGGCAGAATGACTGCCCGCTGATGCTGCTACTATATGTCAACATGCGTGGCTTTTCATGGCAGCCACATTAAAGTCATTAATTTATTACTGCTGAAGGAAGGAGGACTCCTTTTTCCTACAAAAAAAATAGAGTTTATGTTTTAAAATACTTAAATGATTTGAACAGTGTTCTTATCAGCAACAGCATTAAAACTGCAATGCATGCAGCTATGAGATTGCTACCTTAAATTGACTAGCTATCAACTAAATGTGTTCTAAACTACGACACAACTCCACACAATCCAATTGAAAGTCTATCTAATTTTATGCGACAAAGAGTGGCTTCATGTCGTTAACTACAGGACAAGGAAGGCTTTGCTCATAAATTGAAAAACAGTTAAAAAGTCAAGTAGACCTAACAATACTAAAATTTATGGGATTTTAATGCACATACAAATTAATTTCGAAGTCATCAATTATAATATTATATATCACATCAAGCCAAGCACATCTCATATCGACATTGGGCTCCCTACCTACAAGCAACAACAAGTTGAAGCGAGTTCTTCACACTTTTTGGGGAGTCCAAACACAAAGTAACCTTGTTTGAATGTGAGCATGCCGCTGAGCTCGTCTTGCTTGTTCTAACACAATAAAAGGTATGCAGAATGATTGAATGAAAACATATTTATGCGTAAGTAGCCTCGACAAATGATAATTGTACAAAAAATATGAATTCAAGATGAAGTCACTTGAGAAAGTAATAATAATTAATAAAACGTCATACTTCAAGATTCATTAATGATTATTATTAAGGGAATGAAAGTGCCGTTGTGGCTAGACGCCTAGTTAATGGGCAGAATGTTCGTAATATCAGATGTATGATCCGTTTTTTGAAGGCCTTTAGTTGCCAAATGCAACTTTAAATATCTGATACAATATCCGTTTCGCTGAAAACTCATAATCTTCTGTTGCAGAAGAAATCTAACAAAAAACTTGGCTGAAATTTCAACCAATTGTAAGCTAGTATTGTAGATCAACCATAGTTCACCTCCCCACATATTTGATTCCTTCAAATTGCTTTCGATCAAATTTCAGCGGTAATAACTAGGTACGTATAAAGCAAACGACATTGGCTAGTCACATAAATAATTTGTGGAAGACTTTTATGATTGCGATTGCTTAGAGAAACCAATCGCTACCATAATAAACAACTTTTCGGCCTAGCTGACTTAGCTCCTCTTGAGAGTAGACAATAGCAATTTGGAACTTCATTTCCCTATAAGTCATCACATCCAATATTTTTTTTGGTTTTTCATATTAACCAGTCAGTTGAGAAAGATTTGCTCACATTTCAGCTAGAAAATTAGCTGATGACATGGATAGGAAATGGGGATAATAATAACATGACAAAGCCAAAAGGCAGCAACATGTAAGGCAGAAAAAGTGATTGATTTCTCATGAACTCTCTTTCAAACGAGTTGTATTGCCTTTCAAAAAATAGGTGTGAAATCTAGGATGTTTTTTTATACAGAATGAGTTACCTTTAGCCGCTATAGTAGAATGCAAATGAGGCATGTGATATGCTTGTTTTATATGTAATCCGTTTCATTTACAAGAAGAAGAAAGAAGGTTTGGTACGTTTGATTGGTTACATATCCATCTTTCTGCGAGTCAATCATTTGGTTGCAAATAACGGCAACAGAATAGTAATTTGCATTTTATTCCAAAAGTCCCAAAAGGATGCAGAGGGCAGTGCTGCTAATACTTTTACGAGACGGAATATTTATCTCGATGGGGTTTGTACGAAAAATTGTGTTTTTTTCCCTAAAATTTGGAATACATCGACTTGTGATGGTATACAAGGCTATTGTATCACCTGCACCTTTCAGCTCATTTTGTTGAGATTGACAGGTGGCTTATGATACTTGAAAATTCAGAAATACACGATGATGATGCTAGTGAGGGCTTGGGCATCCTGTATTTTTCGACAGGCAGACGGTTTCGTACAAACCGTCCAAACCTTTTTAGCCAGTAAGTAACGTGGAGGGAGGAAAAAAGCAAGTTCTCATTTCATTTTTCATAGATTTTCTACTAACTGCGTCTTGAAGAGTTAGCTCGTGTGACGATTGATTGGTGTGTTGTAATGCAAGCCACAGAAATTAAAGTGTTCTTGACAGTAAATTTTCTTTTTGAGAGAAATAACAAGTTTTGAAAAATTCTTTGTACTTTTGATCATTATATCAAACACTTCATTTTTGGCATCTGATATATCTCTCATTTATTTATTGTCATGAAGTACTGGTCTGGCACATTGTGGACGCACTTAATTCGTCGAAAACAACTTTGATATCAGAACACAGAAAATGTATACGAACAAATTATTATATATTCAGTCCTTTCAATACTCGTGGTGTCCTAAACATACGTATCTGTATTAGTACTGGTTGGACACACGTAGGAACTCATCTCTGTATCATCATTATGTGAACTTGATGTTGATGTTGTTTCGGCTTCATACCTTTTTCATGCAGAATCCCTCAATAACTGCAACTTTTGTGCACCCCCTCTGACTGACTGGTCTTCCAATTTTTATTTATGCTAATTTAGCCAGATAAGATGCACAGGAACAAGTGTCCATCTCTTCAGGTTAGACTGACAAGTGCAAATCCCCATCAACAACAGCGAGAGGAACATTAAGGAAAAATTCCTCTGCCATTATAACATTTACTATTATTTCTTCAAATGCTTCATGAAGCCAAAGCCAATGAGTCCTTAAATATATAATTGTTGGTGCTGTCCTTCATACCAGTGAGGGATGTAGGCATGCATGCATCAGTTATTCATTATTAAGATGTAATTCAAAAATGATTCAACAAATTGGTTACCAGCTCAAACTATGTGTGTGGACACAAACGCTCCTTCTCCTTGAATAATTTTAGACCCAGAAACTCACTCAGCAAATCCAACTCTTTGGGTTATTTGATGTCGTGCAGTATACTATCTTGTCTAGGGATGATGATACATAAGTAATAGAAACAGCAGTTTCATGTTTTACATGCTCAGTACCTACCCAAGATAGGGAACCCACGTGTCAACATTGAGTGACGAGTGGTTGTGGCTTTTTTGGCTTTGCATTTTGGTTGATTTTTTATTACGATCATACTCCGTATGATAATGACACCGCACCGTTCAATACTTTTATACGCACTTCTAGTCAGATATACTGTCCCATGCGAAACAAAAGATCGCATAGATCACTACCAGTTTGTAGTGTGCTCGCTCATACGATTATGTGCAGTACTAAAAGGAACAGCAGAGTTTTCGTACGTGTGGGAATGAAAATTGCTTGCATGATTATACCTGAATTGGTTGTAATTGGCTGCTTGCGGCCTAATTAGGCAGACCATCAAGCGTCATCATCTTTGGTTTGTATAATGGCAGAGCACAGTAAATAGGGGAAAGTAAAGTGGTTTTTGTGGATGATGCTCTGATACATCTTAGCACAGAGTTATAGAGCGGCCCGCACTTAATATATTCTTGTGCTGTACTGATTGTTTCATGCAATAACCATATTATACAGTGATTACCGTTAAACCGGCCATCACATCCCATCATGTAGTGTGGATGAGTGAACGGATCTAATTCTTTTTTGTAATCTTGGTTCAAAAAGAGAGGTCAACGCGGGGCTCTATGATGCTGCTCGTAATATTCCGACGAAGGAAAACCCTGTGAAAATTCTTTGATGGTTGCCTTCCTTCAGAGTTCGTATGAAAGAATGTATGCATATGTAACGAAATTAAATTTGAGAAGAAGAATGTATATCTCAGGAGATGAGCATGCCATCGACTTCACGCATACTTTTTTAGCGTATTGCCAAGCCCTTTCGAGTCAAAAGGCTTGCACTGCTGGTCTTAATAATAAGAATTCTTTAGTGTGTGGTGCTCTTGCTCTCTCTCCGTCTCTCAGGACTCAAAAATCTCATTGAGCACATGCATCGGGATCGACTACTCTTTTAAGCAGCACCACAGGTTGTCGAAATCTCATAAGTCACGCTAATCTCTTTCAGGATGAGCGACACAATGTGGAAATCATGGAATGCATAGGGTTTCCTCAAGCTATTACAATGTTTTCGTATTCTTTTCCTCCTCTTATTTGTACAGCCAGCGTGAATTATCATAAAACGAGGTAATTCATTCCAACATGATTTTACATTAATAACCTAATCAGCTCATCGTAGAGGGGGAGTTGTAAAATGAATTGGGAGAATGTATGACGACGAGTCACAGTGCAAATCTTT
>JAQGAP010002704.1:0-14317 GCA_034697805.1 Orchesella bifasciata | reverse complement strand
GCTGCTTTGTTTATTATTACTTACCTTAAAGTGTTATTCCAATTGTAAAGAAGGGACCATGAAGTAAACTGTTATGGCATTTAAAAATGTATTCCAACTTTAGATAGAAATGAGTTCGTTATGTTTTGCTCTAGAGTCAAAGGTGTCGTTTACTGAACTACATACCATTAAAATGATATTGCAAAAATCTAAAGAAACAAAATGAGTATTATACATGTCAGTAGCCTACTATTTTAAGAAGAAATGTGTAAGTTATATCTGCATCGCTATGAATTGTCGCGTTTGAAAATTACAGAATTAGAACAGGGTTACACAACGCAATCGCAATCAGCGGTGAGCAATCATATAAAGAGTAATTTGAATATTTTTCTCGTGTATGCAAAATGCTATATGAATATCATAAGATAGGACCATTACATGCTTTAACAATGCGTAAATGAAATAACGAAAATGCACATGAGCGAGCTCATCATAAACCAGATTCAAGTTTTATTAACATCTCATAACTTGGATAGTAATATACTTTTCTATGGACTTGGTACATAACTGCTAAATTAACTTTGGCAACTGTGAATATTCCCCATAAACCCCTGACGAACATGGATTGCATTCCTCCCTATTATAAACTTTGTTTCCCACTCGAAGGTTCAGGGAAACTGCACTTTTCTCCAGACACGGTGTAAAAATTTCAACTCAACAATGCGAAGAAAAAATCTAGCTGTAGGAAATACGTATTATGGCTAAATGACATACTTTGTAAAGTTTACATATATTTTTTATGATACGTTGGATTTACAAATCATGTAATAGAGTCACTTACACTTGAGTCTCAAAAATGACTTACAATGTATACTTCAAAAACCCCCTCTCTCTCTCTCTACATGAAAAAGACAACTGCATTAATATAATCACTTTAGCATTGTTCAATGCATCTAACATTTGTGTGTGTTATAAATACGATAAATACTAAATTCACTAGAACTTCTATTAGCATCTAGTAGTCAACTCAAAAAATTTAAGGTAGGTATTGTATAGTATGCTATCAAGTTGGCCACCCCTGTATATAATGGTATAAATGATGTGGAAACATACAACATGAGCTGATGGAGATGAGGATCAGATGAAGTCTTCCAGTGTACTTATCAGTTTATCACTTGCTTCTCCTTCTCTCCTATATTGAAAGATTGCAATTGACCCTTAATCAACAAGCCTTTACACTTTTAAATACTTAATACAATCAATCACCCCGATTAGTTGGTCAATCACCAAGCTGCGACTTCCCAAGTGTGACGTTAGTATTAGTTTTTGAATAAAAACGACACCACAAGACAACACCTAATTCTCAACAGTACCATCCGAGTACATTATCTTATTACGGGATATACAAAGGGTAGATGTAGACGCATGTGCAAATTTAGTGTATAACTTGATCATTACACTTTACAAAATCTCAGACGACATAAAAAGATTCAAAGGTTCATACAAGATCTTAAGAGATAATATTTTTAGATGAGAAACTACAGAGCATTCCTTTCAACAGCAAAAATTAGTAAAATATACAGAGAATGTATAGTATGTCGATTTGAAGGAGTTTCATTTTTTTAAAAATCTGACTTCCTTTTTTGAAGCTGCTGTTTTTTGACAAAAAAATTTGTGCTAATTGATGATACTTGTTTCTGCGCTGCAAGAAATGGCCTGAAATTGCTCCTACACAATTGTAATTTAAATGTAATTGTAACCGGCTAATTTTTGTGTTAGACAACGTCACACACAGACTTTTCAACAGGAAACAGTAGTAGTTTACATTGCATGAGTTGCCTGCATTACTATTAGCGTTTTACTACATGAATAATGATTAAACATACAAAGATTGCAAAGTATTACGAAGGTTTTGTTTTGCGAAACGACAGCAAACAACGTTAAATGAATAATAAAAGTATGATTAATATATTTCATACTACACTAGAAATCGATTATCATTTAAGTAGATTAGTTAGAGACGACTTAAAGCTTGCCATATATCACTTAATTTAATGACTTCATATACACACAGTTTTTAGTTTAGCGAAAACAAAACGTTGGGAATGTATGTAATGGTCCTCAATCGTAACTCTGTTATTTAGATTATAGTAAATTATTAGGTGGGAATAATATGATTAAACTTTTCGAAAAACACAGCATCATCATCATATTTGAACCATGCTATTATTTAATTAAGCTAAAACTCCTTAACATCAAAATCGGGGTGGGGTTGAGTATATAATAGATTAGTTTCTTTAACATCACTCCAAACTCTTGTAGCGACGAACTGAATACCTGTCTTTACATTCCGTCCCAAACACTATGCCATAATACACGCAGCGAGTTTATCGTTTTACGCACCATTTGTATAACTTTCTCTCACTTTTCTCCAGTAGTACCACAGATTTCTCCCAAATTAAGGTATGAATGAACTCGCTCAGTTTTGATAAGTAGGATTGGGATGCATGCAGGTCTGTATGAGTCCATATGGCCAAAAATTTAATCACATCAGAATCTACATAAAATTTCGTACAAAAAGACTTCCATTCCATGGCCAGGAACTGATTCTATGCTGGTATGGTCTCCATTTTGAAAGTTTTTTTTCTTCGTTTAATGGTAACATTTTTGAAAATTCATTCATCAACTTTTAACCTCTTTACAAGTGGAGAGTAGGAGCAATGATTAAAGTTTAGCTTAGCCCACGAGACAAATAAAGGTTGATTCATTTATTTAATTAACATAACCAACGTGACATGACATTCCTTAGTTAACGAACAGTTTAGGATGGCAACTGAAGTCTGTATATAAAAGCATTACTACTGAAACTACACAGTCATTCACACATTGAGCAACTCATCAATTCCTCATGTATAATTTTTACACTTACTTCCAGTAGTAACACCGCTCTCGGTTTCCACGAATGAAATGAGTAAGAACGACACCTTCCTTCTTAACACAGTATGTTCAATACAATATACCAATAAAATTGTTCAAACAACACCACGCACGCCGATATAATAGAAACATGCAATATATTCCATTGCAGATGCGTGAAATCCGTTTTTGGACTCACTAAAATGGATTTTTATGAAGACGTATAATTAATGGAAGCTAAGCATAATATCATATAATAATAATGATGGAACAACTGGAGCTTTCTTTGGATTTGCTAACAGCCTAACCAATTCTTGCATTGAAACTTGAGTAACAAACAATTCATACTTAACTGTAAATATAACACTTTGATTCCTCATCAGTTTTTTTTTCGACAATACATTCGCTCATCTCATTTCATTTTTAAACTCGTAGGTCAGTATGACTAGAGGGGTACGGTTTTTTGTTATAGTTTAATATTAATTATCTCTGAACTAAGAATTACATGCATAAAACGAATGGCGTTGACAAGCTGAATCTGAAACAGTATTGTGTAAACGTACAAAAGAACAAGAAAAGACCAAGAATGGTTACAACATAGGAACTGGTTACAGATTCTTATCCATCTTAAGTCTTTGGTTGGGGCAAATAACGCTTTAAAGATTTTTCTATATTCATTCTATGTCCTAGCTTCTTGATCCCTAGCTCAAGAAGAGTTGCATTGTCGATGCGCATCAGCTTTTTACCATCAATTGCCCGCTGTTGGAATATTGCTTTGTACTCTGGCATAAAGAGGCTGTCAAGCCAATCACAAGCATCTCCTACACTCCAGTCCGGAAGTGTTTTATTGCGAAATTCTCTGCGAATGCGAGTTGTCTGTTGCTGTTGCGCTGCTGCCGCCGCAGCCGCCTGTTGTTGCGCTGCTTGTTGTTGGGCCGCCTGCTGCTGAAGCAATTGCTGATGAGCATGAGGTACTTCATAGTGATCCGAACCAGGTTGCTTTTTGGGTATTGTTCCAACTATCCTGGGACCGGAGCTGCTTTCGTATATGTCTAAAATAAAATCAGGGGTGCCTATTTACATATTACACACTCAAGTTGTTGGGGCATCATGAACCAGGTATAAAGACCGCAGTAGGATTCTTACCTGGTGTGTAACGGTGAACCGGGTGGAGTTTCTCTGGAATATATTTAGTCCCAGAGTTGGTACCTTGCGTGGAACCACCAGATGAAGTCTGCTGATAGTAGTAACATTTTGGATGATGTTGCTGGTACACGGCAGCGGATCCAGGGGGCACAGCGTGTGACCCTTGCGCTGGCACAGCATGCATCTGTTGCTGACCTGACGCTGCTTGTTGGTGTTGGTGTTGTGCCTGAGGTTGCAGCTTGGGGTTGGTCAATGTCGAGTAGTGACCGTAAGCACTACTGTTGAGCATACTTTGAGCACTGTTTGTCGAATAAGTCTGATGTCTTCCCAGAGATTGGTACGCCGGCATACTCATTGTCATGATGTGCTGCTGTGGTTGCTGTTGTTGTTGAGGTGCTTGATGTTGTTGTGGGTGCTGCGGTTGCTGCTGTTGGTTTTGTTGTTGTTGTTGAGGATGACTTTGTTGCTGTTGTTGCTGATGTTGTTGTTGCGCAGCTTGTTGTTGTTGTTGCTGTTGTTGTTGTGCATGAATTAGTTGTGCTTGCTGAGTTTGGTATTGCTGCATGTGTTGCTGAGCCAACTGGGAATGTTGTTGGTGTAACTGGTACTGCTGCCTCGACATTGTGGGGTAGCCGCTGTACATTGAAGAACTGCTGGTGTGAGAATGAGTTATGGAACGGTACATTGGAGACTGTCGGTTGAAGGGTTGTTGGCCAGGGAGAGAGTTGGGCTGACCAGCTTCCGCATTGGCCGCAGCAGCTGCAGCTGCTAATGCATGACCTTGATTAAAGCGAGTGGCTTGCTCATGAGTATCTCTCGCATCCGAGAATTCTGGAGGAGGAGCCAGGATTGGGGTCTGGTTTCTCAGGCTGAACTCTGGGGGTGGTGGAACTACGCTTGGAAAGTCCTGCTGAAAGAGGGAAAGCACAAAATGATTTACAATTTTAATACTCAATATTTCCCTCTCCGTTAATTCATACTGTAGATAAAATCAGAAATAAATACCTTTAATGCTGCCACGTGCATCTGAATCAGTTTAAGACTCTCTTCTATGCTTTTCTCCGCCTGACGATTCTGTCCCTGACCTTGACCCTGTAATTGTTGGAGTTGTCGGGCTGCCAGCTGCTGTTGCTGCAAGTGGTATTGATGCTGAAGTTGCATATGTTGCTGATACTGTTGATGATCAGCATGCATTGGTTTCGACCTTTGGGGCTGTAGCGTATGGTAAGCCTGATGTGTACCCTCATTTGCGTTGTACGGATAAGTCTTCTTTTGTTGCATTCTTGTATCTCGCGGACTTCGACCTTCATCAGTTTCACTTTCGATTTCCATGGGAGGTGGTAGCTTAACCAGTGAAACCGCATTCTTTGTCAGATTTCCGGGACTGGGTCCACTTCCGGCTGAACGCAGAGCTGAGGTCCTTCCCAAAGTCCCGTAGTTGGGCTCCGCCTGCGCATTTTGTGACTGGGGTTTGGTGGTGGAGAGTTGTTGGAGCTGCTGCTGATGTAGATGCGCAACTCCGAGTTGCACACTTGCTGAAAGATTTTGCTTGGTCGCAGCAGGTACATTTTGTGGCGGAGTATTGGGAACTTTGTCGGGGCCCTTGTCCTTGGCGGCTTCTACATGGTTTGCGGTGGTTTGGTTAGAGTTATTAGATTGTGCGGCTGAAATTACGGTTTGTACTGAGTCAGATGTCGTAGAAGCGGATGATGGACCGTTTTCATCTTTCAGAATCCAAGTCTTATCACTGGAGTCCTCTGAACTATCAGAATCAGGGTTAACGGGAAGACACGTTACATAATTATTACCACCACTTTGCTGCGTCTCGCTTGTCTCGGTTGTACTTGCAGTTCCGGGCTCCCCTTCCTCCTGGCCAAGGTCATTGGGAAACGATTTGGAAGCTTTCAAGGTTGCCTTCACCTTGGGCATCTCATCCACACTCATGCTATGCGACATGTGAGATCCCTGGGATGGGTTAGCACTTGATGCGCTTTGCTGAGAAGGTTCAGACTGGAAAGTGACAGTTTTCTCAACTTTCCTTGACAAACGGGGAGACTGTTTCACTTCTATTCTAATTTTAGTGCTCTCATTAGAGTTAGAAAGACTAGATGTCGTCTTCAGGACTGGCTTGACCGGTTTGAGCTTGTCCTTTGCCTCCTGTAAAGACTTCTGGGGGTCGAACTTCTGATCTATGTTGTTATTGATATTATTGTTGTTAGACGTTATATTACTTATCTTCTTTTCCAAACTTTTTGTACCAATTGGGGTTGTACTTGAGTCAATGTCCGGCGAAGGCATGACAGGGGATGACGCATCATTACAAGCTGCATTGTTCGTATTGTCCAGCTTGATGTTTCCATACGCCTCATTTTCCTTAAGCGCTCCCTTGACCGGCTCAGCATAATCTCCAGACTTACCCTCTTTCTTTCCGGGAGGTAGACTTTGGGAGCGGATCTTTCTCAGCGTTCCCGTTGCCGATATTTGTTCTTGGGCGGATTCCCTATACCCAATGAGTTTCAGGTCATCCGGGGATGCATAGAGCTTGGCGCTGTCGGTTGGTTTGAAGCTGGACATTACACTTCCTCCTGTCTCAGGTCTTCTTCCGAGTGTTGCAGTGCCAACATCCAAGCTTGAGTAGTCCTTTGATTTGGAAACATCCACCTTGATCACTTGCCCCGGGGGAACGAGATTCATGATGGTCTGCTGCTCAGCAGAACTGATAGTACACCCTGTGCTCGCTCGCCTCGGCAGCGTTTTTGACTGAACTGGGCGCAGCGGTTTGATGGTTCTATACTCCCCTTCGGGAACAATTACTGGGGTTTTGATTGATTTTGGCGTTTCTTCACCTGATGTAGAGCCAGTAGTGCTGCTCCCAGATGAGCTATCACTTTCATGACCATCCTCCTTTGCAGGTGCAGCTGCCTCAGGTGGAGGAGCTGGAAGGGTTTCTATGCTCTTCCATGAGTTTTCATAGTTTTTGTCAAAGAGTCCTTGAATGGTGGGAGACATGCAAGCCCATGAGTGCCTTGGATTTACCCGCAGCTGGTTCAGATTTTCCTGACTGAGTGATTTTGACTTTCTCTCTGGCGGCAGTCCAGCTTTGAGAACTGGAGCTTTCTTACAACCCTCTAGATCGGGAGTGCTGTGAAAGTCCTTGTGAAGTTTTGCCAATTCCTTTCCTTTGAGTGCGGACTGGAATTCATACAATTATAATTGGCATTTTTTGGCAAATGGAATAAATGGGAAGGGTTGAACAATCAAATGATTTTATAACGCTGTCCAAAATACTATTTATTTATGGAAAATTACCTTTGATCTTTTCATTTCTGCGACGCTAGCGTATATTTTGTGACCAGCATGCGGTAGTGTGGAAGAAGGAGTCCACGTCAGTTTTCCATCATTTGTTTCACCAGCACCATTAATTGATTTTTCAGTAAACAGTTCTTCAATCTCGGAAGCAGCAATCCGGCCGGAAGACGGTCTTGCACGGATTGAAGCTGTTTTTGTCTGAACACCACTATTACTACTAGCATTACTTGTTCCGTTTTCGTTTGTGCCATTGGAGTTCGCTACACTTGGAGGTAAAGGAGGCTTTCCTGCTATTGAGTCTACCGAACTGGATTTTGTACTTACATTTTCACCAGAGCTACTCACATGGTTTGGGCCGTCTAAAGAATCAACGGATATTGTAATAACCAAGCTAATATAGCATAATGAATGGGAATTAAGGTTAAACTCTTACCTCCTAAATCAGCCAGCGCTGCAACCATGCTCTTAGCTCTAGCTCTACCAACACTTAAGCTAGTGTTAGGATCACGACGTGGAGGTGACGGTACGTTAGGTCCACCAGATCCTTCAATTTCAGGTTAATAGTTGTTGTGAAAATTTATTTAATGCGAAACTGCATGCACCTTAATGTTTTCTGCTACATTTTCAAAAGTTTCAAGAATAGTTACCTGAATACTTCCTTGGTAAAGTTGCAAAATGGTACTGAGCTTTCGGGGTCCCACCAGAATTTGCATCGCAAGTCAGTGATGCCGGTGAGCCAGGTTTACAATTTTCTTGTTGCAGTACTTGTGGATATGATAGGCCAACTACAGTCATTGATACGAGATCGGCAGACTTCCTAATTAAATCCACGACTGACTCATGGGAAAACTGAGATACATCGACTCCATTGATCTACAAGGTGGAATATTAAATTACGATACAGGTGTACCCAACCAGCTATCAAATCAAAGCGAACAACTTTCTCCACTTACTGTAAGAATGAAGTCGCCTTTCCTGAGACCAGCTCGATCTGCCACTCCATTCTCATCGACGTCATCTAAATACTGTAATGCCGGAAATCTGTCGGATGGCTGCAGCTCCATTAATGGAGAATCAGCTTTGGCACCACGAAGCACGAAACCAAACCCCTTTTGTCCCCGATGTAAAATTACGGTATGTGGTTCGCCCCATCTTAAAGTAAATATTAAAATATTAAACAAAACATGGGCATTAATGAGAAAGTTATTGCTAAAGGCGGCAATGGAGACAGTACTCAGCTTGCTTACATCTTTTTAATCTTCGCCATATGTTTTAGGGCTGCATCCTTTTTACCGGGTGTTCGATGACTCAAATTATTGCGGTTTTCATAAACTTTCATGCGAATTTCTTGAACACAAGATGCTGGAAATAGGCCTATGTTTCCTCGTAACGAACCCTCCAACACGCCAGCACCCGTTGATGCAGTAACTGCTCAGAAACACGCAAAAGGTTGGAGTGTAATTGGACATCGCATAAATAATTCAGACTCCCCATAAAACATGTCACCGATCAATTTATACCTTCAATTATATCCCCTTCCGCAAGTTTCAGATGTCTTGAAGACGTTGGGGTGTAATTCTCAACACAAACAACCATCATGCCTGGCAAAATCAGGGCAGGATCAGTGGGTGTTGCATCATAGCTGGATCCACTTCCACCACTGTTACATGTGCCGACTCCGGAACTGTCACTTGTAATGTCGCTGTGGTCTAGACTTTTTTCTGATAAACGAAATAAATGAAAAATATGTAAGAAATTGATATAACTGTTCGTATTACACACATTACCCTTGCTAATGAAAAAGTTATCATCTTTAAATATGCTCGGTAATCTTTGGAATACTAATTAAAACTTGCTTAGACCATGTTTAAGGTATGCAAATAACTGCTGAAATAAAAATCATAATGAAAAAATTGATTTTGGCTTGTTGAAGTAATCATGCAGCAACATAAGCAAGTACTGTGAGCTACATCGTCGTGCAAGCGGTACGCTTTACGCTATCAAAAAATGAAATAATAATGTATGATAATAATAATAATAACACAATAAAAAATAAATCATAATAACCAGTAATAGCAGAGCCACAGTTGTCTTCACTTCCGAAGTGGCTACTTCCACCAGAATAACTGGAATCCGAGCAACTTTCTGAACGCGTATGACTTGAGCATTCACTAAGACAAGAAGAAGCAGAACTGAAAGGAGGAAGTGAGCGATTGCTGGGACACGGGCTTGGGGGACCACGAGAAAATCGACCAGACAAGCAGGTCATGGATACATTTAATCGTGGATCAGATAATGCTCTGGAAATGACACTCCTTCGCTTTGGATTATATTTTGGCAGATCACGATAAGGAACTAAAAAATAAAATATAACATACGTACACAACTAAAAAGCAACGGAAACAAAAAAAACTTTACTAATGTAGTACTTAATATTGCATACAAAAAAGCACGGTGCCAACTTCTGGGTTGTGTATACCACATTAAACTACTACAGGACTTTCCATTAGTCTTTCGGACAAAATTAAAAACATGCAATCAGTGACGGTTTCGTGGCACTTGATAAATGGCATGCAAAAACTAGTGAAAGCACGGGAACTTTTAAATGGTCAAAATGATGAGTAGTCATTTTAGAGATGAACTGTGATTAGAATTGTTTGATGTGAATGGGGAACATGATCATGGTTACTTTTTTACCACCTTCTATCGTCGTTATCAACGCTGTGAGAAAAGTTGTGAAGTGAAATACACAAAATGGGAAGTCTATAGTGGCACATCAGCACACGAATTTTACAGGACTTGATGCACAAGTCATGATTGTTTCTGTCAAAAATGGAATTTGTTTTACAATTCCCCGTAGGTTTGAAGTACTTACCAACATCTTGAGGCCGATGGTTCTGAATGATTTCAGCTAGTTCCAAATTCCCAGCAATTACAGCAACTTGGTAAGGTGTCTGATTTGCAAAATTGAGAGCTTCCTTATCAGCTCCACGGAAGAGTAGGAGACGAGCACAAGACTCTTGATTATTAACAGCGCAAACATGGAGGGGCGTGTTGCCAGACGCATTCCTCGCATTCATATCTGCTCCGTAATAGAGAAGATGTTCCAAATGTTGCACTAGTCCATTACGACACGCCTATATTAACAAAAAGGATTGAGTTTCGACTATCCAAACCAACGCACTTTTACTCATTGTTTTGTTCTTGTCACTTGTTTCAGTGCGGTTGTAGAGAAGAGACAAGAACAAGATGCGTCGAATGAATTCCATTTATGCAGAATGCTCTAGGAGAATAATTATCATAAAACAAAATCCTGTTTCCTAATTTTGCCACATAGTAGCAATAAACCTCTCAGCAATATTGTACCTATATTTCTATTTTTATAACAGTAATAAAATAAGGCATCCATTATGCTTCTCGTTATTTTCAAAAACTGGAAGTATTGCTTTCATCGACCACACGATCGATGTCATTAACCATTAACCTTCAGAAACTAAATGTCAAGTTTTCTTGGTTGGTGGCTAACAATGAAAGTGGCAATGAACCTGAACCTAAGTTAACGTGTGTGTATGTATACACGTCAGCCGATTATAATAAGCAGCACATTTTTTATGAAAGTGATGTGAGATAAATATTATATAACCTGATTATGTGCTTCTTAAAAAATTAATACCATTTGAGGAAATCATGCAACCTATGATGTACATGTTTGGATACATGTATGGGAAATATTATGGTGAGAAAATCAAATTTTTATCACAACACCATGAAATAACACAAGGAATAACTCCAAAAATTCACAAGAGAACCGAGACTTAATCTCACGCAAATGGTTTCTCCAATTTTTCTGAATAATGTTTTGCCTGTCATTAGCTAACTTAACGTCAGTGAAATGATATTTTGTGCAAATTGAGGAGAAGGATGCTCATGAACGAAAAATTGCAAATGCATAATATTATGAAACGCAGCGAAAGTGAAATGATGTAATTGACCTCACCTGGTGAGTCTCATGCCAGCCCTGAGTATCTTGAGCTCCAATGTATGCGTGGTCATGGAGTAGCATTTCACACAATGTTGGGTCTGCTCCTGTCGCCACACTAATGTACAAAGGAGTCAGGCCTTTGGAATCCCTGTAATTAGGAGAGCCGCCTAAATCCAACATGGTTTTGACTGCTTCCACGTTCTTTGACTCTACGGCACGGTGCATTGCTGTTGATCCGTCTTTTGTTCGGTAATCCAGGAGGGCACCCCCGTTGACTAATGCAATACATAGTTTAGATGGCTTCTTCATCAGGGCAGCCATTGACAATGGAGTTTCTAATAAAATCAAAAATCAATGATAATGCTGGTAGGAATATAATAGACATTATCCCAGTATGAATAGTTGGATAAAAAGCATTCTTTGTTGTCATACTATTCTTCTATTATTATAACTATGAACCACGTCAAAGCTTAATATCCATACAATAGGTACGTAACCGTAGAAATATTGTTAGTAATGTGATAGATAGCAAAAAAAAAGTTGGAAAAATCTTACCTCCCGTTTCAGGGCAATGAAAATTCGGATCCAGTCCTTTCGAGCACATCTTCGTTATTTTTTCACAGTGACCTGAGGAGGTGTAGTCCAAAAACCGTCTCAAATTTGATTTCGTATGAAGTGACTTCAATTGTTTTTCATCAATGTTGATTCCCTTGTAAAGTCGTCTTTTGTACCGCAGCTAAACATTGAAACAGGGACACATACACTGTCAGATCATGTTTGACCATAAAAATGAAGCAATGATTTGTGTGATGTGTACTAACATCAAAAAGAGTTACCTCTAGGTATCCCACAGGTCCACTAAAGGGATAATCTGATAGCGGCCTCTCCTCGTCAAGAAACTTGCCAGCTTTCCCATTGCACGGTGGAGCGAATAACCCATAGTTAAAACTCTCCTTTAACTCCTGTAAAACAATACCCCAATTTATAATTGACTGTATTACCCTTTTTGCATTTCATGCAAAACAAGCAGCAATCAGACTTATGGAGTCTGCATATCTCCAGAAACGGTTATTGCTACTACTACACATAAGGATCAATCAGTGTTCTTCAAATCTGTATCCTTTCTAGTACAAAGCGTAGGTCTAAGGCTTTTTATGCATTATAAAGCAAATCACCGACGTTTTATGTACACCATAGTAAATGTAGGTACATAATATCCGTGGATTATGCCGATTTGAGACAGTCCAAGGTTTACCTAGCGTTTAACTTTGCAAGCATTTGCTTATGTTTCATCAATATTTACTCAAATCTTTAGCGAGTGGTGGTTTTCTTAATCTTACAGTTGCTAGCTTTTATTCAAGAGAAGGAAATAGTTTTGTACATACTTACAATGGAGAGAGGAATGACAAAACAAAGCGTAACATTGCATTGCATACTGTGATTGGTTATCAATACCAAACACAAAACATCATGTTCAATGTTGAATGTTACAGGAATTTATATCATATCATTCAATTAACTAGAATACTTTACTGATATTGTGTACAAAAATATACATATTCTACATTTGCAAGCCCTCGATTCAAATGAGAATGAGAGTAACACACACACACACTAATATCTATTCTATTTTAGATAAAATATCTAAAATAGAAGTACTTATAAAATGCAACGCAAGTGCTATAAGAAGGTGTAATCCGATAATGAAATGAATGCCAACCAACAGCACTCCATGTGATGGGTTGCATGTTTGTCCAGCATTTGCATGCATACATGTGTGTATTTAAATAGCCAACTTTGCATGAAATGTGCCAGTCATGTAGCTTTTAATCCAATTCTGTTTGCGGTAAGGCTTAGACATTCTTCAACTTACACCATATATAACTCCCAAGGAATGTAAATTACACTGAAAAATGTGCCCAGTTAAAAGGATCATCGGTTCTAAGGACTTGGCCAACGAGCTGATGTTACAAACTTTGTATTCTTTGTACCTACTACCTAGCTGTAAACCTACTTGACCCTGCCTGCCTGAAACGATAGCGTATTATCTAACATTGCCGAAAAGTCATCTACCTACGTATTATGTCACACGTTTTCCCATTTTCAAGTGATTCCGTCAACAGATTTGCCATATAATAGTATATCAGTTGGACAATGTGTATATAAAGAGATTATGCATACTGACAGTTTCTACTCCCCATCATTACTTCACAAATGCTTCTTAATAGGCTCACTAAGAACTTCTTTTGTGGTGTGCCTGTTTGTGCGTGCCTGGTTTAGCAGTACATGGGAGTGGGTGTGACTCGAGCAGCCAAACACTTTCGTCAACTCAAATGGACAATAGTTAAACACACAACTGCAGCCATCACCTAATTCTTCCTAGTCCTAAATGGATCATTAATACATTTCATTTCTTCATCACAGCATAGCATAGCATACCCACGCACGATTATGTTGCAACAACCGCTAGCTGCAGGTGTAGGTAGGCACAGTACAACAAATTTTTTTTAAAATTTCAACGCAGACCTTTTCACCACTCGAGCGATAATATTTCGTAACATTGGTAGTGGCAATGCATTGGAAATTACTAAATGCGTTTAATTAATTGTAATGAGTTTTGAATTCAGCTTGTCCCTGTCGCTCGTCAGTCACATCCTCATCCTACGCAAGACCTGAACCACATCCAAATCCAACATCAAGTGTTGCAAGATGAACACCTCTAGATGCAAAATCATAGAACATAACATGAGTCAATAACGTGTCTCTTTTCAACAAGAAAATATTATATTTGTCACGATCCAACTCCCAATGTTTCAATACCATGGGTTTATATTATTTAAACTTTTTGTCGTTGCAAACAGTTTCGTTCAGAGATTACTAAAAGTTTTACCAAGAGTACAAAGTTGGTTGTTGAAAATGAGATAATAAAAAGTGTTTCTGGATTTCTACAATGAAATGAGCTTTCGTTAGTTCGTTACTTCCAGC
>JAQGAP010002703.1:0-14319 GCA_034697805.1 Orchesella bifasciata | reverse complement strand
GTTGAGGCTCATGAGTTGGTTTTTAAAAGTGAGACCCACCGTCGCCAGAATTTTTGCCTATTTACTTCAATGCAACTTAGCGGATGCCTCCTTGGGGAGTACAGAAAACGAAAATTAGGAACGAAAAACCACTCAGAAAGTGCAACTTTTGCACCTCTAAATATTCAGCGGTGGTAGCGTGCAAAACGCTTCCTTTCTGGATTAAACAAGAGGCATTGGATACTTGGTTTCTTTGCTTCTGCTTCTCTAAATCTGAAATTTTGGCTCGACTTCTCACTCAAAAAGCTAGGCAGTCGTACTATGCTAAAGCTGAGTAGTTTTTGTTCAAGAGCTTCCCTTACCAACTTGTGGCCGGACGACTGATGTCGATCGGCCTCCAGACTGCACGAATGCATGGTTGTATACGAGAAAAACCACCGTCTCTAAGAAAGAACGGCGCAATATAGTAGGGGATTGTACTTTGCAAACGGTTTCTGTTCAGAGTTTTGTTTAGGAACATGTAGTGGTTTCTGTTTCTGTCTAAATGTTATATACATACATAATCTATGATATATGGTTGAATATGATATATGAATGTACTAACTAAAAGTAAGCATACAACAGTACCTGTCTTATAGGGTTCTTAAGCTCAAATTCAGAAGCTGTTTGTATTTACAATGTAATGATTATTAAAAATATAGTAATAAAAAAGATATATTTGGAAGATCTATTAAACCCTAAGTGAAAGCATCTGTCTGTGCTTTAACGTGCATCTTCAAAAATAACTGGATTTTCAATAGTTATTAGTTTTGGCAATTCAAGTATTTCGCATTACTTCTTGTGGGTCTTTGTTTGCGAAACGAAAACATGAAAAACTTGAAGTTCAACATTTGTAAATATCAGCATTTGAAGTATGTAGAACCCCCATGAAAAGCATTCTTGTGTTCCCGGAACATTAAACATAATATAACACATTTTTAATTAGCTTATCACAGTTACACACAATATGTATCCAAAGGATTTTCGTAGTCGGTAACACATCTCCAATAGCGGAAACTCTGTGTTCGCATAAATTGTTATGCAATACGAACTACTAGAGCAAGAAGCAACTAGTTAAGATCATAAAGGAGATTATTTAATCAAATGTTTCATTGAATTGCAGAGTCAAAGGATTTCAACAGAACTGCTGCGAAGGTATTCAAAGCTCTATTGGAGATGAGAGAAAAGTGTGATGAAGCTCGACTGGAAGTGATTGGAAAACGGAGTAGACTCCAAATGGTGGAAACGGAAAGAAACGCAGCACAGTTAGTTCTTAGAGCTCTCATCAAGGACAAACAGGATCAATTAGAGCGATTAACACAGCACCATGAATCCCTCCTGCGATGTGAAAAGGATAAAGAGGAGACCTTGATGGCTATTTCTCAGACATGAACTTTGGTCATTACATTCATTTCAGTACGGGCGATTCCAAGTTGATTGTAACAAGTAGCAGTATAGAGTAACGTGTAATTTGTCCCTTTGGATAGTGGATCTAAATAAATGTTTCTTGCAATTTTTTCCTTTCCCTTATAAATTGGAATTACGATGATTGTGATACATGATAAGTTAATCTTAAGATACTTACAACATTGCTATGTACATATCATGTGTATAAGAAATGCACGAGCGCTAAATAAAATCCGGCCAATGTCTTAGCTATTCATAGAACTTGTTTACCAACAGTTCTGTTTTGTCTAGTGTCTGGCTCATGCATTAGATATTAAATGCTAGTTGATAAAACTCTAATATGACCACATTGCTTGGAAGAACGTGTCCGGATTAATCGAAATCCTTAATGTGCCTTCACAAACCTTATTGGTAGCTTAGTGAAATGTCGCATATCCATTGCCTAATAACATTAGAACTGCTACTGATAAGCTAGACTTACAAGGAAAACAATGTCATCGTAATTACATATGTATGATGCATTCTCTTTATCTTGATGTTTCCATTCAGTCGCAATAATGTTGTCAATCGGTTGAGTAATAGCATCGATTGCCATATCCCACAGCATATCCTACGATTAGTTTAAAAAGCAATGAGGGCATGCATGTGGTCAAATCCCAATATTATATGATCGGAGCCCATGCAGAAGTATTGAAGGATAGAGACGAATTGCGTAAAGTGATGGCAAACGTTATACCCGGCTTACTGTCAGTAACAACACATTTGCTTGCATCAACCAAGGTTTCTTACTCTGGCAGCTGAAACTGACTGATTGGCATAATAATGTGAAGGAGTAGAAGTATGTGTTGTATGAAATTTAAGGCGTGTGGAGAGCAGATAGAGACATGTGGCAAATTCTTTGTACAACGTGAGCAAATGACGACTCCTCTCAGTAATTTACATACGACAATGACAAAGTGGGTTAATGGCATGTATATTGGAGGATTATACTTTTCTGAACAGTAGCAAGCAATATTCATAATTTGTCATCAAAATGTTAAGTTATAACACAAATGACATTCTACTTCCGTTTTTCCTTATAAAATTGCATCATTAACAAAAGTCAGAACGTAACATTAAAAAACTGAATCTATGAATGAAAAAGACTTGAAGATGAACAAATATACTAGGTTTGCATTCTTATATGAACTTCCTACTTTCTGCTGGAAACTTGTTTCTTTGTTCATATGCTATGCAAGTATGATGCTGTTGTACTATGCTATAGCTGCTTTTTACATTTGATGTTGCAAAACAGTGCAAAAACCATGGTGCTGCAAGGAGCCTCACTTCCAAATCCCAACAGAAAGCAACTGTGATGATGAAAAAAGTTTCAAGTTGTGCAGCGAGAGCGAGGCAGTAGGTGAAAGTATTCCCATGCAGTTTGTCCTCAAACCAATTGAAATTGAAAATGAGGAATGAGAAGAAATGAAAGTTTTTTCCTCATTTCCGCTGAACTACGCATTGACTCATTTGCAATGAAATACTTACAGCAAGTTTGACATTTAAAATACAACAGGAAACGAACTTGACATATAGAAAAAAGCTTTTTTCCTTTGACTGTACCATGTAATGATGATGCACTATTGCAGCTTTTAAGGTCAAACAACAGATACTTTCTGTAACGCCATGGACGGACGAATTCCGTATCTCTTGATATGTTTGTGCATTACCGACGCATGGAACGATGATTAGCCTTCAAGGTTTTGGTGCAGTACTTATGCTTAAGTAACAGTTTTAGTAGGTGCTGCTGCAAGTCTAACAATATTTAAGACTAACAAGACTTAACAGCCAAACTAAAAAGGTTACCCATGCTTTAGCCTCTTGAATAATTTATGAGCAAAGTCTCATAATTCATATTCCCTCAGCAGGCATGCACACATTTCAGCAACGCTGTAATCAAAATTGGCTTCACAAAAGCGTAGCACAGCAACGCACAAATAAATCATTTTTCATTATCAAATGAGCAAATAAAATTTGCATGATCAAATTTGAGCTCTAGAGGTTGATTAAAGATACAATTGAAGTTGGAAGAACAGAACTACTGCATATATAAAGGAGCTGGCAAACTGGCAAGGGATCAAAGTAGTGATGTCGAAGTTGTTGCTCAAGTGTCAATTTAAAGTTTGATTGAGTACAAATTTGAGTTTGTAAAAACTCATTCGGGCGACCAGTGACAATTTTTTATTTTTCATTATGCTTTTCAAAACATACCTCGCAGTGTGCATGGTAAATGAATATTACATTCAATGCAACACCCAGTTACAGATTTCATATAATATTATGTTTTTAAAGGTTGTAAATGTATTTACCATGTTAATGAAAACTAATTTGTTGTAGGCATTACTCTGCCGTGCATCAAAGCTAACTAACCCTACCAACGGATCTCCATTATCTCCAACAATATCTGTGCAAAGAGTATCATCAGGAGGTACAGTTTATAATTTCGTGAAAGAAGCTTCAGCACTTCCTCCAAATGTTGGAAAGGTAGAATCACCCAGTGGCGGAAGGAGATCAGACGACACAGACGAGGTGGTTTTTTCAGAAGAGGGTGAAGATGCCGCAGTAACTGTTCCCACAACACCTGAGCTACCTTCCACGCCGGAAACGGATTTGGAAGAGAATGATGCAACCGTCCCTACTGTAAATACAGAAAATCCTCTAACTCCTTCAGATCAGATCAGCGAGAACGAGCCGGATGCTGAAGATTCTGCTACTCTGCCTGAAGCTCCGACTGACGTAACAGCTCCATCAGTACCGGAGCCACCGCCAGCAGAAGCTGTTCCTGGACAAGGACAAGAAACGCCAGGAAACGCTCCAGATAGCTCTTCATCGTCGTCGTCATCATCCGAATATTCCAGCTCATCATCTTCTGAAGAGTATCGGTATAAGGACGCTTTCAAAAAAGCTTGGGAGCATAAGATTAAAAATGAATTGAACCTTAACCGCTCAAGCAAATCAAAAGACGTGTTGGCTAGACTTTACTCACCGCTGTCAAAAACTTCAAAAGACAGATTTTCAAAGCGTCTTTAGATTAATGTTAGATGTATATTTACAACCCTACCATTTTTGTCGATTGTAGCTAATTTATTTATAATGTAACATGATGCAGTATAATAATTAAACCTTTTATAAATCCTAGAACTATATTACACTCATCTAACTTGAACCTATATATTACGTGTAAGTCTAAATTATATACAAAAAGTAACCAGCTCAGAACCAATGTTAATAAGTTTGGAATTTTACCAGAGTTAAGACGAGAATCCGGTCTCTCTAACAATACAATGATAGCAATTACACTACACTTTTTATTGACACGTTCTTGGAAATTGCTTTCAAAGTCAAGATAAACGGTCAACTTTTTTTGCTATACTGTTAAGTAGTGTTAAGTCAGAAAACGTACGAGGCAGGATTCGTCCTTCACGGTTCAATCGGATAAAGTGGCAGTAGTTTTAGGTATTTAACCGCTGCGGATTTATTTTGTAATAAAGTCTAACTGTAAGCCATTCAATAAATAACAACTCCTTGAAGGAGATTTCCTGATACAGTAAATTGATACAAGAGTAGTTTGTTTTTATTGGTTGTTTAACATTGCCCAGGGTTTTCCCCGTTTCAGTCGTTAATCCCATGTAATATGCTTATCAGATTATCAATCCCGTTTTATTTTTAGCTAAAGCTTTCCCATACTTGACATTGACGAAGGTCACAGTAATGGTGGTACCTAACTTGCTTTACAACCAGCACTTTGATTGGTCTAGCCAATTTCAGATGAAAAAGTGAGTTTCCTTTTTCATTTCTTAATGTACTACAAAGTAAAATGCGCGAATAATTATTCTCAGCTGTCACACATTAAGTTGTTTCATTCATTCAAAATGCTTCCTTCATTCTTAACACATCCATAAATTATCATTTGGTGGCTTTGTAATAAAACTGATACTTACTTCCTAATGTACCAATTTGCATGCAGCTAAGCATCACGTTTCCTATGTAAAGGTTTTATTCTTGGAAATTTCTGGACCAAATGTAACTGACCAACTGTGCTTTCCTATTTCCAAGAAGTTTACTTTAGACATAAGATATTTATGAGAAACACCTGCATGTCCCCAGATTCTAAGTATTTTAGCTTCTTGCGATCTGACAACCGTGCATTAAATACGTGGACCCGATTTGTAACCCAATACTAATCAATGATCACGACGTGCAATAAACCAGTGGTAGACGGTCAGTTTCGTAATAAATATTTAAGTGGAAGTCGATACAATGAGCTGAAGGTAAAACCAAGACACGAGAAATATAAAAGTTGGCAAAATATAAAAATTATAACCCAGTTGCAAACTTTTGACCAACCCGATCCCAACTCTTTTGAAAGAAGCATTTCTAAAACACAAAGGATTACCTTACCCGAAAAGCATATATTTGCCACGGTGAAAACATTAGCAAAATGAACTGCATAGTTTCCTCACAAAAGATCATCGCCCTCTTCTCATTAGTTTGTTTGGTGAGTCGTTTCTTCAGCATTCTGGTAAATGCCGTTGCATTTTTGTTTGCTTGAATTAATGTCTAAATTTTCTAATAAATTTCCACCTTCAAAGGCAACATGTTGGGCAGGAGCAATAGGCCAGACTGCCAAGTCCCTTGCGTTAGCAAACTCGCCCGGAAATCCTACCCCACTTCTCGCGACGCAGCATAAACAAGGAATGGCAAACAGAAAAACGGAGAGGGACTTGATCCAAAGGATTCGTGCAACGCCAAAGGATAAACTAAATCGGTATAAAAGGAATGCAGCCATGCGTCTGCAAGCTAACCTCATTCGAGTAAGAATTTTCACTTTTAACTGAGCTAATTTGCATCACCCCAGATTCCGCCTTGTTGTTAATTTTTGAAGTGTTTGGGAATTCCTGTTCATTTCACCGCTGAGAGAGAGTTTTGTTGTCAATACGAATACCCCTTTTCCCGATCTTTTTCCCCCATTACTTCTTCTCCTCACTTCAGCGGAATGTGAAAGGGAATCATTAAATCAATAGATATTGAATCCCGGAAAAAGCCTTGCTTTCGTCATACGGCAGCTTATGTAACTTTTTCACTTTTGAAGATAAGTATGGACTTTTGATATGTACGTCAGAGGGATCCTTGAACGAAGGGAGTAGTGCTTCTTGTAATAAGGCATTCCGTAAAGTAAAGTAAGCTATGTATGCAATCTCAAGTGAGCTCCTATCATGAGCACATCTCAGCTATCGCGATACCAACTTCAGGCATTGATGATGAGGCCGACTCACGCCGTCCCAGTGTCAAGGTACTCCAAAAGATGAAAACCGCAGAGGGGAAGTTGCATCACTCATACAGAATAATTCATAACACAAATGAAACCTTGCATGATTTAATACCCCTGTTGTTATAACTCATTCTGCTGAATGAGAGGACCGAGAATCTAATTATTTTACCATTAAATGTGGAATTGAGCCAAGGTTTAATGAACTATTCTAATTATTCCTTTTATTCACATCCCCCCAATTTCTAATTAGCAACGCGGCTTCCGCTTGGAATAGTGTTTCAAGTGGACTCGAGTTGAATCTCGTGTATTATAAAACATCACTCCCATCTCGATTTATTCAGTCTGGTGAAACTTGAGAATATATTTGAATTAGTAGACCAAAATAAATTAGCATTTTCCTTGCAAGTGCCATCAACAACATATAACAAAGGAGTCTTGTCAAATAGTAATACGTCATACAGCAAAAAAAATTTTGTTTGCACATTCATTAGCAATCATAGTTTTTTATTCGAGAAAAGAAATGTGGGCACATGAAAGAAAACCACGGGACTGGGACACCTCGATAGTTAAGACAAATTTCCAATCCGCTGCTCTGGAATCTGGAGTTTTTGCAAACCACCAATATAAATTAATTTGTGTGTATTTTACTTTGATATTTACTGCATTTATTTGGCTACTACTCAGAATAATATATCTCACGTTCCCCCTACATCTTCACAGAGTTTCCAAGCACTCGCAGGCAGTCCAAGAACTGTTCCAGCAAATGTGAGAACTATGGCAAAGACAGCCGTCGCTGCATGCCAATCTGGGCACATGACTGCGGCGATAGTGAACAATCTTCCGACGATTCTCCAACAATGTTCCCCGCAACAGGTTGGTTAAGTGATTCATAATATTTGTAGAAAGTAGCTGATCAAGTTAGCAAATGATTATAGATCATTTTGTCAGATGACAAAAACGATTAACTTTTGAGTACTAAAACGAATCCTCACACTGATGAAACTTTCTTGGAACCATGAGAACATTTACTAACGCCCACGTTCTTGGTTTCAAACGGGTTTTTCTTGAACTGACGTATTCATTCATTTTCGTAGCAAGGGAAAAAGTTGAATGCGCTGATATGTACGAAACTCATGCATACATTAAACAGCATGGTTTATGTTTATTTATGTACAAATTCATGGAGGAAAGAGCGTCAGTGTGTGAAAATCTGCCGGTAATCTTGGGCATAAAAAATGCTCACCCATGATAGTCTTCTGTATGCAGAAATTTAATTTCTCATTTTGGGATTAGGGACGCCCAGCTGAGCAGTTGCAGACGGTGCTAACAACACTGATCCCACATGTACCCTCTGGAGTACAAGGATCACTACAGGGGCTTCTTAATTTTGTTTCAACAAACCTAACTGGTGTCAACACATTGTTGGCCAGAGTTCTTGGAGGAGCTCCAGATCTTCTTGCTGTAAGAATTTCATCGATTTACTTTAAAAGTCTATTGATTTATACGTTTTTCTGGGAGGTTTGTTTGCAAAGCTTTGACAAAAATGTAGGTTCCCATTTTCTACCCTCAAACCTGAACATTGTCGCTTCATTTCTTGGTGTGTTGCTTTAAAACGATGCATTCTTTAAACCACAAGCATTGACAGAGATAGGCTTTGTGTAGTATACTACTAACCACCAAGAAAATTGGCCACCCGTTCAGTTTCCATGCTTTCCTTTGAGTTAGTTTACTTTTCTTCTCACTCCTTTCCTCTTACCATTCGAAGAAAAACCTTAAATAGGCTTAAGTAGGAATTGTCAAGGACACACATACTTATACAAAACGATCGCATCGACTCCTTTCAAACGGGAATAAAAATGATTGCCTATTAGCTCTGGTTTATAACTTTGTCTTTAGGGTGTAATTAAATCGCTGACAAACAGCTTAGGAGCTGTGACAGAAAGTTTAAATGGATCGTTGGGCTCGCTTGGAGTTTTGCTCGGAGGAGCGCTTGGCTGATCAAATCAAATCTTGGAAATGACGATAGCTATATTAGTAAGTGCCTGGCTTTCCAACCGAAGGGCAAACTGGTGCACACGACATTAGAGAAAAAAGAACGCTAACTACACTACAATACGGCACAGCAGCCACAAAATACGGGCTTGGAGCGTACAATCTACCTCAATTACAAGATTGAATTCATCTCAACGGACCAAATCAAATTTTACTGCAGTTTATTGAACAAATCTACAGTTGCCCATTTCAATCCCATTTTTCGTTCACCAGATGTAATGAAGGACAAAACTTTTTTGATCGGTATCCCTTTGAAAGAAAATTTGTCAAAACTTTTGCCTCAATTGTAGTAATCTAAGAAAATAGTATGTAATAAATAAATAAAAAACACGCTTCTTGCGTACATCCGCACATTCTAGTACTCTTTTCAGTAACAGCAGCTTTCCCTATGGAGAATCCTAAGGATTTGTTATAACTCTAGCTTAACCCTGTGCCCAATCTTCCAGTTTAGATTAGCCCATGTTTGAAAATAGCCAACGGCATGCATTATCGTATTCAGCCCCAACTCAGATAAAACACTGAAAGACACGTGGTGACACTAATTCCATGTCAGTTGCATTACTGCTGTAGTCTACCCGGGATATTGTGTACGCCATCCTTACGAGGAATCCTATAATCTTATCCGCTAACTTTAAAGGCATATGGATGGTGGAACGAAACTTTGTCTATTGCGTTGTGGTTATAAAGATTAACCAGACTGTACCTAAACGATTAACGGTGCTCATACATCTGAATTTTTGTAATCCATGTATTTCATTGCATTTTAAGACTATTCTGTAACTCAACATGTGATTCATTCTTACAGTTTACCTAGAGTATATTTTTGTCTCCCGGTTTTCTCACAGTTACTACGACTGGTCTGTACCGGTATCCAAAACCAAGCGTGTTATGTCACACCATTTTGTTGTTTTCTACTCACGTCAGTGATAACGATAATACAACACAACAACGTATGGATGCTCATTTGTTGCTACTAATCTGTAATGTTGAGATGATACCATTTTAACATTAATAAAACAAACCTCGCTCATCTAACTCAACATGCGTACATATTATATATACCATCGTATTGCATTACCGTAAGGAGATATTTTACCGCAGCAACTTGACATGTCAAAACAAGCCCATAGTAACGTTTCCATTTATTTTATTATGGGGAGAGGACTACTACGGTTGTGTTGGTATATATTTTTGATCATGTTTATACACAGATGGTACTTTATTATTATGTAATTGGAGGATGAAATGTGAAGACGCACATAGGTCATTAAATTTCATTGCGGGTTAGTTATACATTGTGTTACCGCAGCTTCAGACGTGACACGAGAGCAATTTTTCGTGCCGCTGCATGTCATAATGCATTTCAAATGCGAAAGTTTATAGTTTATTCGGTGCCGTATAGTTTTTCGTCGTCTTCAGAAGAATTATATAATGAATGAAATGCATACGTTTGTTTTTCTATCCGTAAGGATCGGAGTTCCTCTGAAATAAAGCAAATACCGAGATTCATTCAGAGTATTTTTAAAATTATGTAGTTCGATCGCTTATGATGCGGGAGATATTCCAGTGAACAGACGCCATGAAATTTTGGTGACGACAACATAACGCAACATTATACATGCTTTCATCATACATCCTATTTGATACATTATACATATATAAAGCTTTGAGTAATATCAAAAAAAATTCTTGTCGTTTTCCTTTACAACTTGGTTTTTTCCTAATGTATTGTACTTGAACTAATACTGTTAAGGTTCCCATTAAGAATCTTCCCATTCCGGATCTGACAGCACTTGTCTGCTTGTTTGAGTGCATCGCCTACCCATTCAACTGGAATTTTTGTCGTTCATTCCCGTTGTCTTAGCAATTAATGAGTACGTGTTTCAATGGCTGATGCTTTCACCACCTTTCCTCGTGGTAAGCGGTAAGTCAAGAGAGACTGAATCGTTTTGTATTTGCTCATCACAAGTCCTCCAATTCATATTAATCACTTCAGTTGAGAAGGTAATCGGATTTGTTTTTTAATTGACGAATGCAATGGTGTCTGTACTCCCCCTTTTGTTTCTTTCTTTGAAAATTCCTGCGCTCTCAAATATTTTTGGATAAAACTAGTCAAGTCCACTTCTCGAAATTCCTCCTCTCCAATTTTTCATATACATACTCGTTCCTAATTATAACGAGAACCAAGGAAACTAGATATTTCTGATCCTCGACACAACACCGTAGCATACTGGTACTTATTTCGGGAGTCTGTGAATGTCTGCCCATTTATGACGTTTACCGACTGTATCTTTACGGACGAGTAATTTCTGTATTGCACAAAGTTATATAAATAGTCACCAGCAAGAAAGGCTGAGCGTATTACGCTGGACAATAAAGCAAGCATGATCTTATTGAAACATGAGGGACTGGAATAGTGAGGATCATCCCGAATTCATTCTTGGACACGGTAATAGTAAGGAAGGATGTATTGCTAGTGACTAGAAGGCCACTTGAATTGACAGAAACAACTTCATAAAATTTGAAAAGCCCCACATATCGACAACGACACTATAAAAACCATATATTTCTGCTAACATGGAGATAATGTGTCAAACTAATACACACCATTGCATTCAGCTACTCCGATTATAAAAGGCTGACCTGGTAAGATCTGAAAATCTTCATCCATCTAGTCTAGAGTGATATCAGTTCAGCAGTGCTTTCAGTGAAAGTAATGCAGCATCCATCAGTCGACGGGCTACTACTTATTCCGTATTGTTGAAAAGTTTTTGGAGAGGGGACAACAACTAAGAAAAAGATGTTTATTCTTGTTCCACCAAAGCTGGATTTTACTCTCGAATTGTGTAGTACGTCCTCCAACTCAATAGATACGAACCTTTCGCCGCCGGCATGCAGTCTGGTCTTGTATGCCATACACATTGACAGCCAGTGTAAGTGGTGGCAAAAGTAGTATCTGCTGGCTTGCTGCATCATCAACGTTTTCTTGGGCCTTAAAAAAATCGAATAAAGTAAACCATCCTCAACTTTGTCCTTCGCCGTCTCAAAAAAACAAAACCTTTTTTGTTCTACAAACTGCAATGTGTTCTCGTCAAAACTTTCCACGATGGAATACTGTTGGTGCTCTCATGTCTGAGCATATGCTAGACTGAAGAAAGGGACCAAAGAGAAAACCCATCAAACTGAGAGAATAACAGACAAATTAGCAAAACCCAACGCTGGCACGATTTGTCATATATGAGCAAAGACTCCTATAACGCTAAATAACCTTTCTCTGTTTGGATGAAATGAGATTGTGTACAAAAGCTCGGAGCTGCCTTTGGACACGGACACACAGGTAGAGTATAATATATTCATTCAGCAAACAAGGAATGCACTAACAAACTAAGTCCACGAGTCCACTATCATCATCATGTATTTTGTTGTCCAAGATAAGCCAAGTCATGCAACAATGGGAGCATGCGGGCATATCAAAGAATGGATGAAATGAAGTTGTGCAGACGATGGAGCCGGTTTAAAAGAAAGTCAAACCACCAATATATGATGTGTTTATGAATGTATATAAGTACAAATGCAAATGGGACAAAAGATTAAATTTCCCCATGGAATCTTTCACGTTAGTAATTCTTGACTAGACACGACTCATTCAGTTTATGCATCGTCACGCTTATTCACCAGTTTCCAAGAAAATGTTATTAGTTGAGAATATAAAAATCACTATGTCAAATTGTCATTCTCCTACTTCACGCTCTGTCCAATTACATAAATAAAACATCAAATGATTGGCATTTTGACGAATGAATCTCTTGAGTATGTACGAAAGCAACATTAGCGGGATAATCGGATTGACCTTAACCCATTTAGGAAATTTCATTTGTGATACAAGTTCAAGTAAATCACGTAATTTAATTAAGCAACCGAATAAGTGATTGAAGTTCATGGGGGAGACGTAGTGCAGACAGTGTAATACCTTAGCATAAGTATGTAATACCTACATTACCCTTAGAAAGAATATATAGGAGCCGTCTGGACTTCACCTTTTCACTAATTACCTTTAATGGATTACTTCATTGCTGAATTATTATTGCTTGAATATTATGAAATATGAAAACAAAAGTAAAAATGTAACGTGGTACTTTCATCAGCAGCAGCAACCAGAGCTTTGAAATGTCCCCAGTTTAATCTTTCCAAATCGATACTGAAGCGACACAGTACACCCTCCTTGTTGGAGTTGGAACGAAGACAAACCTTTTTCCCTCTTCCTGAGCGAAAGTCCATAAAATGTAACCATGTCTGCATGGACATCATCGACCAAGAATTTAGTCAATTGGGCATGAAGTTTATAGTGCAGTGCATCATTAAATCACACAGTATATGTGACTGAGGGCTCCGTACAAAGCCCAACATTGTACTTGAGACGAGAGCCAGGATGATTCACAACTCATTCTGTAAATCTTGTGTAGCAGTTGTGAGACACCTTCTTAACTTGATCTTTCCTCAGCTAAGTTGTTGATAAAAAGAGCCGCCAGTGTGTACACAAGCGAAAATAACCAAATTTCATGTGTAAACTGATTGGGAAAGAAAAACAAAAAATTTCTGAAGTCATGAACTAATGTGGCGGCAAATTAATGAAGCAAACCGTATTTACGATCAAACATATGAAGACAGTCAGAAGAAGAACTCTTTCAGCAGTTATTTTATTTAGTAAAAACAGCATTCACAAAATGCCTTTGCGAAACTAACTGGCATAGCTCAGCACAACTTATGTACCGCTTAGCTGTACATCTCTGCCTTTGATTTGCGTCTTTCAGGATCATGATGTAACTGGCCATTTTCTGAAGCCTGAACATTTTTTGATGGAAGAGAAGAGAGGCAGCAGTGAAAGCCACTAAAAGCCGTACAGAGCCATGAAAAATGGTTTGTGAGGAACATTGTGCACAGAGCCCCTCTCACCGTATGCTACTTCATACACGGACCATATACCACGCATGAAAAGAGCAGAGAAGCAAGCTGAAGAACTTGCGTATTGAGAACAGCTTATAAGAAAAGTCTGAGCTCAATCATCCGGGTTAGTTCTGCCCGAACTGTCTTCTTTCACATGTTTAGTCAAATAGCGGTGCTCTGCAGTTTGTCCTTTCGCTGCTATCTATTATACACTTTCAAAATGTGTGAATAAAGCCAACAGCACATAAAATTATGTGCACAGTCCGGCTTATTTTTTTTTCATTCATCGATGTTCTAGCCAACTACCGGAAATCATATCATTGTAAGTAGAAATTGTGACCATTTCAGTGCTAAAAAATGTACCTGGTGACGATTCATAGAAAACTGTGTCAAAATACCCTTTCTAACGAATCGTAAGAGAAATGATCACATCTAATAAAAGTTGTTCAATCTGTGATCAGTGACAATCCAAATTCTTTAAAAAAAATGTTGTAAAACCTTATTTATTGAGTATTTTAAAAACAGTTCATCCTAGTAATAGTTATGTCATGTCGTTCCTAATTGGCATGATGGTGTAAAATGAAATT
>JAQGAP010002702.1:0-14328 GCA_034697805.1 Orchesella bifasciata | reverse complement strand
TATCCATACAGAAGTAATAAATTAAAGACTAATTGCGAATTTACTTTTCCTTCCGCCCCATAAATTACAGATGATATCAGCAAAATTGCTAATAGAATCAAAGCCCACCCAAGTGGTTGAAAAGCAGAAAAAATTGTTGTCCAAGAGTAAAACAAGGTAGGATTATGTGTTATGAAAACCAGACGGGCGTATTCCATGGAGCTTGTAAAATCAACGACTGTCATGCGATCCCGTTTTGGTGCGACGAGTAGAGAAATGTCACTTCGTCCATAGTATACATCACCAACACAGCCACTCCATGTTTTGTTAGGCAGAAAGGTTCCTGTGTCTTGTTCCGGAATGTTGCCAAATGCCCCACATGGGTGGAGAATATAGGTAAAGTTTAGTTTGTTCTGCATACTCCAAAATACTTCTGCGTGAAGCCCTCTTTTGTGACGCCACTCATTGTTTATAAATTCCATTTCGTACTGTGTTTCATATTTTGTGGAAACAGTTACACTGAGTTGATATCCTTGGAAATCTTTTGTGAAATCTTGGAAGAGGTGTTGAAACGTTGAAAAAGGGTTAAAACCACCTTTTATAACAAAAATAGGGCTTCCGCCAAACAAACAGCATTTAAAAACTTGCAGGTCCGACAGAATTACAATTTTGTATTTAATTTCACGGGAAAGTTTGGACATCAAGAGGGATTTACAAATCAGAATGGAATTTGCTACAAAAACAAAATGATCTTCGTCCCGTTTTGCAAAAGGATTATTGAGAGGGAAAAATTGATTAGTAAATTGCTGAGAAAATGTAGTTCCATTAAATTCAGAATTGGGAACGTTAACGTTTGTAATTATGATTTTACAACAAGGTGTATACTTAAGACTTTCGCAGTTTCCCCCGGGTGTTCTTAGCAAGTTTATTTCAAACAGATAAACTGTATTTTGCGTGTTTTTGTGTAGTTGAAATGGTAGGAGAATATACTCGTTATAGTTTTTAGTATTTGTTGAGAAAGCTAGTACAGCAGAGCAATTGATGAAATGAAGCGTAATAAGATTTGAAACTGAATCTACGTCTTTAGAAATGTCTTGACATTCACACAGGTTCGGTAAAATGGATATAAGTGATAGTGCTTCTACCATTTTAGCAAAAACATATGAAACTACTCTGGTTTTTACAGAAATGGTTTTCATTTTTGAATTGGAATTTTCTTAGAGACGTTTGTACATTTAAAAAAATTGGAACAAGCCTTTCGAGTCGATATTTGGTTCGGTTTGATGAACTTGAGCCTAGAGAAATGTCCAAATACTGATAGGCATTGCTAGTAGTATTTCATTTATCCCTTCGTTTGTGGAAATTCAAGATTAGATTTAATTGTGCTTGACTAAATGCTGACTACGTTCTTTGATAATATCCATTATCAACTTCTGCTTGCGACGCAGTTATTATCAAACAATTGTAAGCAAAAGAAAAAACGGAACGTATTTCAGTAAGAAATAACAAGTACTTGATTTTGATTATCGTATTGTTTTCATCAGTCATTAAAAATTCCATTCTGAAGAAAGAAACGAACAACTGATAAGTAGTTTACTGTAAAACTAACTGTTATACTTAAACAAGGTCTGTAAAGCATGTCTGCTTTATATCTTAAAGATAATAGTATATACGTCGTGTGGTTTCTACAAAATTAGTTAAAAAGCTTTCGAAAAATATTTATAACCACACAATTAAAAATAATTTATTTTTCAAAACGATTAAATTTTTGTTGAATTCATTACAAATTTAATTAAAAATGAAGTATCGTATTAAATTAAATTAAGTGTGTAACCATTTCATAATAAATCATAATTGGATTACGCCTAAGAAAACTATATGATGATCATGCTAATTATTGGCTGGCTGTAACAGACTTTTTAGACGAAACATTTCTACAAGCAGAAAACCAAATGCAAACGAAATGCCAACAAATAAAATTAAAAATGCGGCTTTCACATTTCCCAAAGAAAGTGGTCGTGGTTCATCAACATCATTAGACCTCTGTGTCTCAACGGCTTCTACTTTTTTCTGCTTTAACATGGTTTTGTGAGTCTGTCTCAAATCATTTCTCATTGTTTGCATATCCAATCCCATGCTAAAAAATCTTGAAATAAAATCGTTGAAATGAGACATGAAGATTTCTCCTTTTCTCGTGATAAAAGTGGAGGCCGTAAAATAGGCATTATCCTTCGCGTACTGAAATGGATCACGCCCAAAATTATCTGTGAAATGCAATCCGATGAGAAACTTGGAGTTGATGTCAAAATCAAAGCACGCATAGTTTGTGGTGGCAGCTCGTTGCAGGCAAGTGAGAGCATCCTTATCAGTTTGCATTTTTTCATGAAGCTTTTTTAGAACTGAATTTCTTGACTCCTTGAAAATATCCCCACCCACACCGCTCAGAAATGAATGAGAGGCTCCCCATTTATACTTTGATGGCAACAAATCCACCATAATACGCTCAGGAACAAGTGTCAAACCCGGGGAAACAATGAGAGATTGAAGACTGCAGCAATAGAACACGCCAATTACATATCCGCACCATAACCAAATTGCGAAAACGAGTGTGGAAGATCTAATTTTCGTGCAAATGTATAAATTTTGACCAATTAAGTAGCCAAAAAGGTAGAGAATATTTAATTGGATTGACATTTTAAGCCCCGATATCCATTTTTCAATTCCGTATATTACAAATGCAGTTGACAGCAGTGAAACTATGGTAGTTAACCAAGCTATTGGTCCAAAAGCATAGAAAATTGTAGTCCACGCGTAATATGTTCGGGGTTTATGAGTTACGTAAGTTAAAACTGTATAACGGATAGCACTTGTGAATTGGACCACTCGCATGCGATCAATACTTCGACTGACGGCTAATGCAATGTCACTTTTCCCGTAGAACACGTCACCAACACAACCAGTCCATGTCCCGTTGGGTAAAAGACTGCCAGAAATTCCTTCTGAAAAAACTGTTCCAAATGCAGAGCATGGAGCCAAAAGCGAAGTGAAATTTAGCTTTCTTTGCATATGTAGAAATACGTCTGCATATAAACCCCTTTTGTGCATCCATTTCCCATTTTCCCTTGTCATTTCGTAAATAGCTGGAAATTTGGTGGATGCACTAACTCGAAGTGGAGTTCGGTTAAAATTCTTCGTGTAATCTTGAAACAGTTGGGTCAGCGTTGGAATGTAATCATTTTGTGGTAATATCTCAATAATATTTGAGTGCTCACAGAAAATGCATTTTGAAAATATTTGTAGAGTTGTCAATAAAATTGCAATTTTATATTTCACTTGTCTGCCAATTTCTGAAAGCAGAATGGATTCGCATGTCATAAATGAATCAGAAACGAACATGAAATAATCTGTGTCTCTTTTATTAAATGGGAACATGCTGCAGGTTACTCTCTTTACTAGTTTCAGCACAATGCTTCTTTCTCTGTAGACTTCTGGGGTTGATTCGACAAAAACTAGAACTATTTTGCTATAAGTTGTAAACCTAGGAATTTCCCTTTCCCCACTAAAATTCTTTTTCGGATCCAAACCTACTAGTAAAAAGGTATGCTTAGTAATTTCCAGCAGCTGTTGAAAAAGAAGAGACAATTCTTTTGTCTCGCTAGAAATTGTACTGGAAGTGAGAACTAATGATGATATTGGAAAATGTGTGTTAATTAAATTTGAAACTAATGCAAATTTTCTTTCGTGATGTATTTCAGTTTTCATTAAAATACTGTGACAGGTAATTAAAAGGAAGGCTTGGGAAAAACTGATTGATGTATGCATTTCGCAAAAGAAATTTTAATTTAATGCTATTTTTGCAAATATCTATATATTCTGAAAAATTTTGCGCCAGGCTTACAAGTCGATATTTCGTTAGGATTGAGGTTATCGGGCCAAACTGAATTTGAACCTTGAGATAAATTTCTCAATACTGATGGACATTGCTAGCGATAGATTTCGGTTTGTACCTTATGTGTCTGTAGCTTCGAGATGGGATAATGATGTTTCGTTGAATGTCGTCTTCTTTTCCGATAATATTATTCCTTATCAGGTTCTGTTTATTGTGTAGTTATACCAAACAATTGTTAACTATTCAAATAAAGAGAGGAACAATGACTTGTTTGCGTACATCCATATACGGTAACGAGCACACGCATTAAATCCTTTTGTTTATTCCATCGGCCATTAAAATTACGTAGAAAAAGTCCAACCTTTTATTGTAGTACTTTGTCTTTTTATTTTCTGATTTATCAATTCAAGTATACTTTGTATTTGCGTTGATGTTACTAGGTCAGCATTGCATTAGGAACTGGTCTGCCATTCTTGCTGCAGAGAGCTTTCACCAAGTTGTAATCAGATTGCATAGTGGGAAATGTTATAAATTGTTTTTAGTCGGAATAATATTTGAATAGACATCTCATTATTTTTATGTACAATATATAACGGGAAAGATTTTATTCCTGTCAGTTTAAAAATAGATGGGATCTATAACTACTTACAAAATAGTTCTTTTGAACCTGTCTCAAAAAGTTTACAATTCGCACGATTTCTACCTGGTTTATTTATTAGCAATTAATGAGTTTTGGCATGATACATGATCTAATTATAACATTCCTCCACACACCCTATCAAACACTGATCGTGAGGTCACACTTTCAACTGCACTCGCTTCAGTTTTTTACCACAGAGCATCTGAACATTTTCCCATTACTATTTTTCCACTTTTCCACTACTTTTTAAAAATTACACTACTTGTTTTCTGTTTAGCCAAAACTTCATGAAGGTAAAAAATCAAAACATTCTGAAAGAGGCGTACATTTGACTGCATTTTACAAAATAGATTTCAGAATCTTTTGTCTATGCCAAACGCCCGCAGCGAGTGAAAGCAATAATGAAACACCGGTTCTCTTTATTATGCATGATCCATGAACAGTGAACATGCAACGATTTTGTATTACAACGTAATGAACCAACATGAAAGCTTTCCAAAACATATTTGATCATGCAGAGATGTTTTAATTACCACATGATTACAAGTAACGATGAAATGTGGTTGGCGATTGCGGTTGCCACTGCCAGGTTCCATTAGGGATATTGTAATAAAAATATTATTTGAAATGTCGCAGGGAATACAAAACTTTGAATGGCACTGAAATCAACAAACATCTCTTTTACCAGTGCAATGAAATTAACCATCCACGTGAAAAAACTGTTAAAATACAATACAACTTTATTTTGCAACGAAAACTATTTTATCCGGTAATATATGAGCCTGCATTATATATTTACATTTCCACCATTTCACAAAAGTGAAATTTTACTTATTAATCTAAACGTTGAAATCAGAATCATGGTAAAAAGCTGAGCGCAGTCTTCCTGAAGTAGTACTGATATAAACGTTCCCAAGCTAAAAGTATAAATGCGACAGAAATGCCACCAGCTAAAAGTAAAAATGCGGCTTTTACATTTCCTAACGATAATGGCTGTGGTCCATCGCCCAAAACATCCTTGCTGCCTCCAAAAGCTACCCCGTTTACTTGTTTCTGCATAGTTTTGCGAACCCTTTTCAAATCATTTTTCATCGTTTGCATTTCCAAACCCATGCTAAAGAATTTTGAGATAAAATGGTTGAAGTGTGATATGAAAATTTCATCTTTTCTGGTAATAAACGTAGCTGCAGTAAAATACGCACTATCCTTCGCATAGTGAAAGGGATCCTCTCCGAATTTATTGGTGAAATGTAACCCAATTAGAAACTTTGAGCTAATGTCGAAATCAAAACAAGCATAGTTTGTTGTCGCTGCTCTCTTTAGGCAGTCAGTGTCGTCCAAATCAGTTTCCATTTTTTCATTCAGCCTTTTTAAAACGTAGTTTTTGGACTGTTTAAAAATATCCCCACCCAGACCGTTCAAAAATGCCTGCGAAGCTCCCCACTTATATTTTGATGGAACTAAATCCAACATGATATGCTCTGGAACGGATCTCAGTCCCGGGGAAACAATGAGAGATTGAAGACTGCAGCAATAGAACACGCCAATAACGTAGCCACACCAAAGATAAATTGAAAAAACTAGCGTGGAAGCACCGTTTTTCGTGCTAATGTAAATGTGTTGTCCAATTAAGTAGCCATATAAATAGAAAATGCTTGATTGGATTGATGTTTCATGACCACATATCCATTTTTCAATAGTGTATATTACAAATGCGGTAGCTAGAATTGAAATCATGGTTGTAGTCCAAGCGATTGGTCCAAACGCATGAAAAATCGTAGTCCACGCGTAATATGCTCTTGGTTTGTGAGTTACGTAGGTCAAAACTGTGTAGCGTATGGCACTTGTGAACTGCACCACACGCATTCGATCAATACTTGGACTGACGGCTAATGCAATATCACTTTTTCCATAGAACACGTCACCCACACAACCAGTCCATGTTCCGTTTGGTAAAAGACTACCGGAGATTCCTTCGGGAATGATGGTTCCAAATGGAGAGCATGGGCTTAGAACTGAGGTAAAATTAAGCTTATTTTGCATATATAGAAAAATTTCTGCGTACAAGCCCCTTTGGTGCGACCATTTTCCATTAACTAATGACATTTCGTAAACGGATGGGAATTTGGTAGAAGCACTAACCCGAAGGTTATTTCCGTTGAAATTTTGTGTATAATCTGGAAAAAGTTGAGCCATGAAATTGTTTTGTGCTTTTATCTCAATGATGTTTGAGTACTCACAAAAAATACATCTTGAAAATATTTGGGAAGTTTTCAATAAAACTGCAATTTTATGCTTTATTTGCCTATTGATTTCGGAAAGTAAAATGGATTCACATATTCTCAATGAATCGGAAACGAACACGAAATAATCCTTGTCCCGTTTAGCGATTGGAAACAAGCTTGAAGTTGTCCTCTTCAGTAAATTCTGAACAAAGCTTTCTTCGAAGTTTTCGTAGACTGAATTGACTACAAACATAACAATTTTGTCATAAGCTGTAAACCTATGAATCTCACTTTCCACACTAACGTTCTTTCTGTGGTCCATACCAACTAGTAAAAACGTAGGCCGTTTGTATTCCTGCAGCTGTTGAAAAATTACGTCAAATTGTTGTATCTCGCTGTGGTTTTTATTTGAAGCTAGAACTAATGATGAGCTTTGAAAATATGTGTTAATAATATTTGAAACTATTGAAAAGTTACTTTCATATTGTTTTTCTGTTGTAATTAAAACGCTTTTCCAGTTAATCAAAAGAAAGAGACGGAAAAAACTTACAGACAAATGCATTTTACGAAGGAATTTCAATGGTCATTAGTCTGGAAATGTTTACTGATGACAAACGTTAGCAAGTGACAGTAAAATAATATTTTGATGAGAAAGGAAATTTCGGCTGTTTTTTAACCTAATGCATAATTTACAACGCAATCAACCGTAATGAATACTTTCCACACGCTATTCAGTCAAGCAAAGATGTTTTGATTACCAGCCTAATACGAAAGCATGGTTCATCATTAGGGACTAAATGGAATTGCAAACAACTGCCAAGTTCCATTAAGTAAATTGCAATAAAAAATATTATTTGTAATGTCACTGAATACTGAGCTATGACGGTGCTAAAAATAAATGAACATTTTGCTAGCCAACGAATACATCTCTCCGTCACGTGAACAAACAAACAACAATTGATATGAACTCTGATAGTTGGTATATGTACATAATATTTATGCTGTTTATAATTTCAACGATATAATTTCAAACGTGTGAAATGGTCAATAATTTCCTATAACACTGTTACAAGTACAACGTTCTTATTCCTGAGTAAATTCTAACACCAGTAAACCCAACCTTTAAACATGTTTATTAACACCGAAACTACTTAACGAAACAGTTTACTACGTTAATGCGGGAAATTAGGTACACTTCAGTTGCATCATATCACATTTATGAAAGATTAACCCGTTGCTTTATAGAATTCATCTCACAAAAAAATTATTTTTATTATTAATAACACTTTTTTTATAAAAAAAAACTTTTAACTACAGATTTGTATCTAGCGAGGTGCACATTTGATGTCAGTTTTACCTCTGCCAATCTATCAACTAAATAAATGCTAAATTTTCTAAACGTTGTTGCTCCCCTGAAATGAAATGAACGCGACGGACATTATCTCGTAGAAGTATGTGAGTGCTTATAAGGAGTGTGAACAAAATACCCACTGATACCAATTGAAATATTATTTCAAGTGTGTTGTTGTCACTTTCACCGACTACCCAGATACCAATTTTCCAAACCGTGATGTACCAAGTGGATATAGAACAATGTATGGCTGACCAAATCATGAGTTTCTTTGGGAAGTTATGTATGTAGCTGAAATCAGAAAACAAACAGTATCCGAAGGTAGTACAAAAATTCGAGGGAGAAAATGAAATAATTTCCTTTTTACATTGTATTTTAGAAACCTCGTATAAAATGGCCATTCCCAGCGGAATTAGCTCCCACTCTATAAGTACCAGCAACAGAACCAACTCTATCCATTGGATTGGTGACGCTGGAATGAAACTCAAAAACAATGTTGGAATCACAGTTGCAACAAATAAACTGTTTGGTTTGTCACTAGCTCACAGCAAGTAACCTTGTACACACCTTTGGTATTATTTCCTTTGGAGTTGATAAATGAATTTTTATTCCCTTTTGGAAGTTCAAACCCAAGCAGCGAAACTAGCTGAGGGATAAATATAATACAGGTCTTGAGAGCAGTAAAAAATAACACAATCATGTAAAGTTGTCTTAGTCTGCGTTGCTCTTTTGACGAAAACATGTCAAAGTGTTGTATAATGTAGTTCTCTCAGAGAAAACTATCTAAATTTTGAATAATACCTTATTGATTGCACTCTCAAAATTCAAAATCTTCTCTGGTAACACCTCATCATTGCAATCCCAATGTATATAACTACACGAAGAAAAATTTGAATGGCAACAAAAACCACAATGCTTAAAATTATAACTCCAAAAGCTTCCATATTTTTTCCACGAATAGACAGATAGGTTTACCCAAGGAACTTCCTTTAGAATGTGAAAATAAAGTGTCTGACAAAAGTGTTCTCCATGCAAATGGTATTGCACGCAAGGCAATAGTATTGCGAGCAAATGTAACACGGAGTGCAAATGTCCCCGCGTGCAAATGTCCGGTTACCGATTTTAGAACCTATTGTTGCTAACAGCTATATGCATCCGAAGCTACTGCCTTTGTCAAAGAGCTAGTACGCAAAGCACAAATGTATTCTGGAACGACAGATCTTTCCTGGCAAATATTTCGAAATGGACTCACACATGGGTCTTAAACCTTGCAAGTGTTCTCTTGGCATTTTAACATAGACAGGATAGGGGCACCCTCGGTGTACTCCCATTTACTAATGTTAAACCTTTAACATAGGCAGGATAGGAGAGCCTCAAGTGTTCTCCTGGCGGTGCCACCGTGCCATGAAAGGTTTAAGACCCATGGACTCACGCGCTTTTACAAACCAGTGAGTATGCGTTATTGGACTCGTTTATGGAGCAATGTAACAGAACAGCATCGGTACGGTACTCCCTCAGTTTATGTGTGATCAACAGTTTCGTCGACTATAACGATTTAACTGCTCGGTTGGATTAATTGGCAATGAATCCTATTCCAAACCAACATATATTTTTACTCTAACTGGTTTAATCCCCCCATTTGTCGTTAAACGTTTGAGTGGGACAGAAGCAGCTGGGATTTGGGGATGGTGGCCTAAAGCTATTCACAGTAGCCCGTCGTTGACAGGTGGGAGCAGTGGGTTACTGACGAAAACAAACCAAGATGGGAATAGCATTGTTATTTTTGCAATTTCAGTTATTGGAGAATGTTGTGGTTGTCTAGGATTTTTGTTTGAGATGCGAAAAGTCGTTACTGGAACTACTTATAAGTTATGGAAACCCTTCTATCAGAAATTGACACATCGTGTGCTTGGTATATAAATGCAGAAATCGTGAATAAAATTTCTGACTTCATAATAAAAATATTGCGACTCCGGTTATTGTTTAATAAGTTCAGCTCCGAATACCAAATTCGTGAAATAACGTTCGTTCCGACGATTTTGAATATTGTTCTGAAAAAATCGTTTCCCGGAACTTTCCTTAGACGTTTTACACTTCCTGATAGCATTTATTGGACTTGTCAAACCCAATATTAGGGTCCCATCCATATCAAACGTAACGCTAAAATTAGCGATCTTTAGACCATCCACCCACCCGCGTTACCCTTGTGTCACTTATAAACAAAAATTATGTACAAAATTATTTTGTACATTTTGTACAATCCATTGTTAATTGTTCAAAATCAAATCATGGAAGCGTAAATTCAGGTTATTTTTAGAGAACAACGACCCTCAATCAAGCAAGACATAGCTTAACATGTTCGTCGAGTTTTCTTAAAGTAAATTGTTTATTTTTTCAAGTTTGCATTGAATTAAAACAAGACAGGATTTTACCCGTTGATCTTAACTGGCATTCCCAAACTACTTTACGGTAACTTGAGCCCAGTTAGAAAAAACTATATAAGTTAATGAGGCTGGTACTACCATAATAGTAATTAACATAGTGGATAGAATAACATAAACGGTTACCGTTATTAAATAGCAGATAACATTTTACTAAAAACAAAAAACCTCAGACATGCCTACTATAAACCTAGTGCCTGCATTAGCTGGTAGTGTATATCTAGCACTCCAGCACCACTTATTTCCCTAAAATTATTAGTACATGGATAGTTAGATTGGCTGAAAAGTCCAAACATTTGAGCGGTGTATTGGGCTCGAGAAAATGTTGCGGCCCCATTTTGATTTTTATTAGCTGGCACGATCTGTAAAATCGGAAAAGCCATCGCCTTTGAAACCTTTGTGCTGGATTTTTCATTATAATTAGATTCCTTCTTAGCTTCTCAAAACTATCTCTTGATTTGACATATATGCCTACCAATCCCCCAAACAAGACAATGATCATTAACGCGGGATCGATAAAAACTATGAAGGCTAAAACCATGCCTATCATGTTTTTTAAGGCCCACTCCAGTCGAATTAACGTTGCTAGTCCAATTGAAATGCACGGGATTCCTGTAACGACTACAGCCAGCACGGTTCCTTCCAACACCGAATTCGCAAGTAGCGCCAAAACCTGTATGTTTCTGTAGATAAGTCCAACACGGTATATTGACATTCCGTATCGACGGGACGAAAGTTTTAGAAACAAAGCCAGGTAATCCTTTAAACTCAACACGCAGAGAACCTGAAACCCAGCAGTTGTAAAGGCTAAAATTTGCAATCCGAAACTCCACATGAAATGATTTGCAAGCAGTACAGTGAGTTTTAAAGCAATGTCAAAAAACGATGAGCCACCGTTTCTGCATTCTGCCAGAAGAAAATAGCCGGCCAGCGATTTCTTGCATGGATCAGTGAAATGAAGACCATACACCATAATGAACCCTGACAATAGAACTGAAATTGGGAAAAAGTAAGCAAATGAAAGATTTAGTTTTTCAACTAAGGCTCGCTTCACACCCCTCAGAAGGCCTGAAAAAAAAGATCACATTTTTTACTACTTGCACTAATGGGCTGCAAATCCGCAAAATTTTTAGTGCCTACCTTTCTCGTGGCTTGAGACGAACTCCATTAATCCGTTGATGAACAAAATCATTTCACCGCTGTTTCCTTTGCATACCTTTAAAAAGGACCTGGACACTATTGTCAACAAAATATTGAGTCCAATGAGAAACTTGGTGACCAGCTCCGAATTTCCTCCAGTGAATGCTTGGATGATTATGACTCCCACTAACAGATTTGCCGTGTAGTACTTACATTTTGTACGCAAGTTGGCTCCGTTTTCATTGTTGAAACATTTACATTTATTTAATGATTTAACCCAATGGAAGTTGGAAACTCCAGAAAAAGAGCCCAATTTCGAAAGTCCCAAAAAAAGTTTGAAGTTATTAGCCAACATGTCAGCGATTGAATTGAAACGAGTTGGGTTGACTATAGTTTGTGGATAGAGTGAAATACTTTTAAAGAATGACGTCTGTTGCAAGCGCGAACTGCGCTATGAGTATATTAAGTGTAAGGTTAGGTAGCTGCCTCTTCCTAAAACCAAGTAAACAAACTCATTAACTTAAGAAATGGTATTTGGTTAAGTGTTTTACATTAACTGTAGTTAGGTTAGACATTAAGCCAGGAAAAAATTTTCCCGTCGATAATAAACATTTATATTATTTACATACAGAATGACTACGACGTTACAAGCTTTTTCTCTTCGGTTTCTGGCCAACGAATTAAGTATGCTGGGCAAAACAGTTTAATAATTGAAGTTTTAAATATTAAGATCTTTTCCACCAGAAACTTTGTCGACCAAACTGGCTTTTGGTATGGGATTTCTCTGGCTTGTTTAGAGGACTAACTGATCATTGTGAACAAAAATGTTTTGACCCAAGGATATTTAGCTGGAAGATTACTAATAATCTTGTTAAATTGAATTCTGGCAAGTAATAAATGAGATTATTTACCAAAAAAGTCGAACCGGTTTTCTAACCTGAATTGAATTGCAGATTGATGGGAATCCTTACTCACCTTATTATTGTGAACCAGTGGTCGTCTTAACCTGAGCCACAAATCGCACAGATGACTTGTTTGCAAACAGTTATAAAATATCAACCGTTAACAAGCAGCATAGTTTTTTAAAAATTATTACTACTTAAAACGTCGTATTTAACCTTAAGGCTATTTAAACAACTGTGTTTCAATAAGATCAAATTTTTGAATAGAAAGAACTACATTATTAGAGTGAACAAACGTTCGTTCGTTCGTGTGTTCTGACGGAGGTAGAGTGGCACTCCCTTTGCTTTTTTATACTGTGTTCTCCCCAACTGAAATAAAACGTGTGGGGGAACAGAATCAGACACAATATAATTATAAATATGTTATTGTCCGTCTCTCATGAACTAGAACACCCAGAAAACGCGCTTGCCTTTTTTCAAGCCTACAAAGTAAATAAAAAATTATCTTTGAATAGGCTATAAAAACAGCTAATGCTGAATTTGTGTTCCTGGCACAAATAAAATGTGAAAGAATGGCCCTTTTATCTCTCATACAATCGTTTTTATTTTTTCCAGCAAAACTCGCTTTCCTTATCTCAAACCTATTACTATTTTACTCCTTTCCTGCTTTTATTATACTTTTTTCTTTTAGTTTGAAAAATAATAAAGACAGAGGAATGCATGGTGCTTTACTGGAACCGATCCATAGAAAATTTCGAGCTTTAAAGTTATCAACAAAATTAAATCAGTTTAAACCAGGGTTGAAATCATATTTCCGAACTGCTGTTAGTTCCTAAATGAACCACTGCTCCGTGTACTAAAATTGTTAGGTTTTGCTGATGAAGTCACATGTTAGCTTTAAAGATGAAACAAAATCAGTCACGAAAAGTGTGAAAGTATCAGAGTCTGCGACATATTTTATATTTGTTTGAAATATTCTGCATATGATCCACAAAAAAAGTTGTTTCATTACTTGGAATTGAATTAGAATAATATAAATAAAAATGGTTGTCTTGAAAGGAAGAAAAAACACACATTCTCTACAGTACCATACACGCTAGAAATCTGCATTACGTTCGCGACAGAAATATATATGTGTAGTTAAAAGTTTACAATTATTAAAAGACAATGTCTCATCAGTTCAAATAACTTTGTGGTTGACATTATTTAAAACCTTATAATTAGAGTTGTTCATTTCGTGTAAATACATATTTCTCAGGCTTTATCTGATTGAAACCAAACTTTACATGCGTAGGTTGGGTCACTAATGCACATAGTCAAATATGGGCATAATTTCTGCCACCGGTCTAAATTGAAATGCATTTGCTACACGTCATGCTTGAACTTCTGAGACCTGTTTCTGGTTCAAAAAATGGTAAGAATTGCGATGCAACTATCAAAAAAGGCTAGAAATTTTGTAATTTCGAGGTAGGTTTAGGTTTATGTGGCAGGACCTTAAACTTTAGACACTTTTTTAATAAAAGTTTTCCTGCAAAGGTTCTATGAAGAGGTACCGCTTAGTTATTACTTAGCCAACTCACTAGATCATGTTGGCTAAATAATGGCTATTTCAGTTAAGGTTCCCTTATCCTATATAGATAATATTACTTCGTAAATTAAGTGCAATTATTAGGACCGGATAATGTAAATTATTTTTCGAGCATGGCAACGGTATTTAAAAATGCATTAACACGGAGGTGACTCTGGAGGAGTAACTTTTCT
>JAQGAP010002701.1:0-14330 GCA_034697805.1 Orchesella bifasciata | reverse complement strand
ACTATTCATTCAAGATGAGATTTTCAACTTTCCTTGTCATCATAGCTTCCCTTGTTGAACTGTGCATTTCGAAGGGAAGGCAGTTCCAGAACTTCCAGAATAACCAAGCCAGTATTAACCAAGCCAATATTAACCAAAATCAAGCGGGGCTCCAGGGCATGATAAATCGACAAATTGCTGGTATTTCATTTGCCATTCCGGGATTATCCTTGTTAGCTGGCAATAATAACGGTGGAGTGGGTGGAAACTTTTTTGGACCTGTGACTGTTACACGCACGGTGGTTTCTACAGGTAAGGAATTTGAGATTTCAAACGATACACATCCTGAATTGCATACAATAAACCAATTCATACGAATATTTTATATATTTTGAAATGAAGTCAGCACAGTGACAACCCAGTCGTTCCGAACATGCACCACGTCAGCGGCAGCGCTCATGCCGTGTGGAGCAGGAAGACGTAAGCGTGATACTGAACCTGAGAACAACGAGCTTGCCGAAGGAATTCACGCAACTCCAGCCATTGAACTTATAATTGGATCAACCACAATAACTGACCAAAACGCAGTGACCGAATACTTAGCAGCTCATAAGCCCTCAAACCAATCAGTAATTTACCCACCTGGTATCGATGAAAGTAAACTCACCATGAATCCCCGTTTCGAATCCGTTTCTGACGATCAGACAACTATTTTATACCCATCTCAAGACACCCCAGACACAACAGACTCATCATTACCTCTTGAAAACGAGGAAGAAGTGATTTCCGATAATCTTGCAGCCACAACCGAAACGCCTTACCTCCTTAGTAATGATGACACCGATTCCGGAACAACAACTCCGAACTCGAATCTGGAATTGGGGGATGAAAAGGCAAGGGCAGGATTAGGGCGCACCACGACGCTTACAACAGTCATTAGGGTTACTAGTGTAGCCACCACTCTTGCCACTGGAATGGGAAATACTTTAACTATTATGTACGCCGGATGCATGCCCCAGTCTTTACCGGTTTCTGGTATTCCTTGTATGGCATAAACCATACTGCAGAAGATTTGGATCTTATTTCATAGTTTGTTAACCAATATTATGTTTATTTATTTTTTTCTCAAAGTTTCATTAAATCACATCCGTATCATACTTCGTTTTTACATCATATCATACATCAATATCATTGTAGAATGCAATTTCGATAATAACGTACATGCTAATATTATCCTTTTATATAATCTCTGATGATGAATATTGCGATAGTTTATATCAAATGAATGAACAAAGGAATTGAGTTAGATATGCATGAATGTGGCTTGTTTCTCACTACCTAAATGCGTAGTTCTTCTTGGGAAATGCATAAAACAAAAATACATAAGGCATACATAATACAGATGCCCATCTTAATATCTGCATTCTCATAAACTTAACATTAACAGCTGCGGTTGGTTATGCACAAAATTTTATCTACTCTATCTATCCCATCCTCTCGCAGAGTTGCACGTTGCAATAGCCCATCCAAAGTCACAAACAAACTGAATCAAATAGAATGCAATGCTAAATGCTATATACTTTTGTGTTTTATATATACGTATCTCTCGAAGTTTCTGCTTTTTGAGAAAAGTACAAACACGATCGCCAACCTAAAGGAAGTACATAAGGATATCGTTGTGTGTGGTATGACCTGAAGGAGGAGAACGTATTGAAGATTCATAATAGATAGGGCAATACCAAAATCCAAATCATCATCCATAAAAAATAACATTCATTTTGTTGTTGCACGTTCTTTTCGCACAGACTAAGATAATATTTTCAAAGGACAGATACTAATGTTTTCTTGATCATATCGGTCGGATAGTACTGATCTCGTCCACTTGAGTTGTGGTGTCAACAAAATATCTTTTTATTGCGTTTGTTTACTTCGTGTCGACTGATTGAAAGTATGTCATCCTCTTCCATCTTCTCTATTTGATTATCTTTTAGACCATTTTCATTTACTTCCTTCTTTTTGTCAGTCAATTTTTCAGATAATTTAGATTTCAGAGTTGGGATTTTAAAATTCTATTGTCAGGTCGTAAATCCAAAAGCATTTAATTCGTAATAATAACAACAACAGTCACAGTTGAATTGGTTGCAGATCTCAAAGGTGTGTGATAGGTTGTAGATAGATAATAATGTGAATGACAATGCAATCTTTGTTGCATCAGTTAAATGTATATGAAAGGGTAGTAGAAAAATGCACCTTCCATACTTGTGACTTGCGATCCATTGTCTGTTAGGGTTTCATTTATGATGCATTTATGATGTATTTTGTTGTAATCTAAAATATCTGTTTTAATTTGATATAGGTGATTCCGTCGAAACTAGCTTCAACTACTACAAACAAACCTTTTGTGGCTATCTGAATACCAAAGCTCAACGCGAAAATGGATACTGAAACCATCATCTTGCGCAAGAGACCTCCAAAGGCATCGGCATTGAAAACCGAGCAGGTAAATTCACCAACATCTGGTTTCACCAAGTATTTAAACAGCTACTACATATTCGTACCGATCTCTAAAACGTGATGATCATTTAACTTTTTAGGCTGTAAACAGTGCCAGGAGACAAGGACAGGCTGTTGATACACAACAGAAGTTTGGAGCAGCTTCTAACAAGCACCCAGTGGCAACGATCAATACTGCTAAGTTGGACAGGGAAACGGAGGAGTTGAAGCACGATCATGTTCCATTGGAGGTTGGCAAACTTATCATGCAAGGTCGCCAGGCGAAGGGAATGTCACAGAAGGATCTGGCTACCGTAAGTTCATTTTTCTTTTGGAATTGAATCAATTTACTTGGGATTTCATTAACTTCGTCATTATATCTGTTTTCAATTATGTAATTTTGCAGAAGATCTGTGAGAAGCCTCAAGTGATTGGGGACTACGAAGCTGGCAGAGGAATACCTAATCAGCAGGTTCTTGGCAAGATAGAGAGAGTAATTGAGATGAAATTACGTGGTAAAGACAAGGGACAGACATTAAAGCCCCCTGGGAAAAAGTGAACTCATTTGTTTCTGGCACCTTTGATACAGTTTTTCGATAGGTATTTTTCTGGATTTACTATATAATGTATCACCATTCCTGTCCAGTCCAGCCATCATGAATTTAGAATTAATAATTGTCAAGCAAAATCTGGTTCCGAGTTTACCAACAAGCTTATACACTTTTAATGTGGAGGGTATCATTTGTGTCAGATTCAATTAAGAGCACACATTTCTGGGGGGCGCCTCGTATGCCACTGCTGCTAAACTAAATTACCATTACTAATTAGTTGAAAAATTCCAAGAGCAGCAGCATTATAATTATGTTATACTATTTCACCGGATTTTCTCATTTTGCAATATTATAATCCGTAACGTTAATAAAACGGGACCTTATATCACTTGTAATCAATGTTAGTTTACTGTTAATGAAAATAAATATAAGGTACATATTTCACCGAACTGTAATATTTGAAAATAAACATGGATTTGTGATACAAATAGGGTATCCGTATGCATTTGATTGATTGAAAATTAGTACTGCATTATTCATAAGCTAAAATAGCATTACAATTATTGAAAAAAGAAGGCGAGTCAGAATTTGTTTTTACAAGAACAAGATTTTTATTATAAGAATTTCAATCAATAATATTTGCCTTAGAAAAATTCACCACTGACTTACATGTTATGAAATGATAACTTTAAAAAGATTTATCCTTTAATCGTGACGAAGTTTCATTGATTCTTCAGTAATCCCATCTTTGGTGATGATTTTAAGAAGAATGCCATCACCAGTATAGATATCACGCTCAGCGGCTGAAATAAACACATCCTTGATGATTCCCTTGGCTTTTTCAAGAGACAATGGCTCTGTAGGTTTTATCTCCATGTTGAGATGAGCAATCTGGTTATCCAACAACGGCTGCAACAGTGCTCCTGAAGAACCTCCAGCATGGAACAGATTTTGATCGCAGTGGCCTACTGGATCGTAGCTGTAGACAACTCCCTGTCCATCAGCATCAATGCCAGCAAGGACGTTGGACACGTAGTACGGAAAAAATCGGCGACTGTACAAAATAGTAGCTAACATTTGCGCAACTGCTGCTGGCGACATTTCCTTTTGATGCTCATGTTTGTACAGCTACAAAAATATAATCAACACCGATTTAAATATTAACTATTTAAATATCTCATGTCATTCTGACAATAACTTCTTCATATATATTTTAGTTACCTTCATTCGAGCTTCGATAAGCCGAGTCTCACTCAACACATCACACCAGCAACCAGAGCAGCCAAGGACCGTGTTCGAGTTCAAAGGGTACAACTTTGGTTGATCCCTAGTGTAAATACTGTAGCCAGTGCTGAGTCGAGTATCAGAAGCAATCAATGCAAACCCCTTTCCAGCAACAGCCACGATACTCCTATAAAATCATAATAAATATTCATCCATCAACATTACCCAACCCAAAATATATTTACAAAAATTTAAAAAATGAAACTAAAAATAGTTATTGTAACATTACCCTCCATTATCAGTATAAGGCGAAAACTGATGTTCCACAGGGCCAGCATTAGCCAGTTCGGAGTAGGAAAATCCTCCAGGTCTCATCAGTGACATCGACATGGTTCGAATTTAATTAAAAATTATTATACTTCTCAATTACCACTTACTTTTCACAACACTTTTGACAAGAAAACGGATAAAATGCAAGTTCGCCGGATGACTTGACTTTTCTCAAATAGGATGATATGAATATTTGCTGTGTCAGTCCTCCGTTTACAACACAGAAATCTCGGATATTCCGCTCTACCATTTTCTTCAATGGGTGGTCTTCCCCACAAAGTATGCTTTGTGTGCATATGCACCCCAAAGTGTGAAGATGGAACCGCGAAGTTGTCCGCTTCAAACTATCGACTTGTTTTCATTGATTGGGAATAAAAGCATCTATTCACTTCGTGTGCATTTGTAGAGACAGTGTTAAAAGTTTTAAATGCTCAGAACACCGTTCTGAAGTCGTCCACTTTGTAATACAGTTTGGATTGGAAGTTGGACCAGCTCGACTCAAATTGCAGTTCTTTGTCAATTGTTGTGTTCCAGCATGGTAAGCTGTTTAGCTGTAAACATATATTTTTAGTGGCATCAATAAAAAGAAAGTAATGAAAATTTTCTGTTTGGTTGTTTACAGCTATTCTATTCCTTTTTCAAGTCCCTGATTGGGAAGGAAGTTGTGGTGGAGCTGAAAAATGATCTTGCGTAAGTCACAATCAGTTGTCCATACAATGTTTTAACCTTTATCATAACCAAACCTATTTAAACATGATAATGAACTTGGAAAACTAGGTATGGTTATGATCGGTTATGGTTAAACCCAGAAATTTTGGAAAATTTTGTATGTCTGAGAAAAAAATCTGCGTCAGGGTAGCTACAATCCAACCCAATTGGCTAAAGGAATTTCTATGTAACAAATTCTAATTTGTCTGATTTCACAGCATTTGCGGGACATTGCATTCAGTAGATCAGTATTTGAATCTGAAACTGACGGAGATAAATGTTACAGATCCTGATAAGTATCCTCACATGGTAAGTGTAATGTAATATGAAATTTCTAATAATAATACTAATAATAATAATAATAATGTTAATTTGGTTCATTCTCTCATTCTTACAGCTCTCAGTAAAAAATTGCTTCATCAGAGGGTCTGTTATCCGATATGTCCAATTACCTGGTGATGAAGTCGATACTCAGCTTCTCCAAGATGCAACTCGAAAAGAATCTATGCATTCTAAGCAGTAGTTTGGAAAACTTACATCACAAGTCATGTTATGAAATTTTGTTTAGTTGGTATTTTCTTATTTAACCTTTACCATTATCTATGAACGTAATGATACTGCAAATGATTAATTAAAACACGTACTTAAGGTTTGTTGGAAAATTATAAACTCACGAAGCAATTTTCTACTGCCAAGAAACTGATACGGCCAAAATTTTTGTTTATTTGGAAGAATGGGGTAGTACTTATATCGTGTACAAATTTTTGGACCCAGGGAACTATCTGCGGAATTTTAGGGCTATTCCGAAATTTCATAAATTCATCCTTGCAATAATATAGACTCTATATTGCTTACATTTATGTTGGGCTTTATGAATGTTTCCCATCGGGAACGCGAAATTCCTTATACCTTTCTCTTTCCGTTGCCACATCCGTCAGAAAGCGCATCTGCTATAGGGTGAAAGCCCTTCGTTCATCCATTCTTGCAACCAAACCAAACCACTCGGTTGGTGGTGGCTGGTTGGTATTTTCTTCCACAATACAATTCTGTCCCTTTCATTAGAAACCCATCTAATCTCATCCGTATGCTTCCAGATATGCACCATCTTTGCAATTTTACCAAAGGAAAAGGAAATTCCAATATTGCATAAACCACCACGATTTTGATTTTGATCCTCCATGGATGCCCTTTTTCAAAGACAGACAGTCCCTCAAAACTTCCATACACAAGAGATTTGGAGATTTGGCATCTAAAGCCAAGCTCGCCCATCTCATATCTTATTCGACTAACCAAACACCGACAACAAACAGATCCCTAGTCACCATTTCTAGCAGCAGGGCAAATAAAACCATGCCACATCAAAAGATTGTGTGCATAATGCATTGTATTCCCGTTCACAGTTCTTTTAGACATCATGTGAATACGGATCACATTTATATCTTTGTATCTATTCCATATTTGGAGGAGAAAATTCAATATAAAAATACAACAATAGATGAATTCAACTCAAATCATATTACATTGGAAAATACTCTGTCTAGGAACGTTTTGCATGCATTTGCTATGCTTTCATATTCTTTCATTTTACTAAGAAACCCCAAATCAGGGTTGAAAATGAATCTGTACTCTGTACTGCATCAACAAATGAAAAATTTGTGCAGTACAGAGTACAGATACATCCAAATGCTTTCTCTGAATCTGATTGCATCAGAGTTGAATTGAATGTCGCTTTTGTGGCTTTTGTGTGATGATCCTTGGCAGCCAAGGCTTGGCTTCGGTTTGATTACGAATTGAAAGCTAGTAAAAAAAATTTAAACTTTCAACTGGGAAAAATGCGTTCCCAGTCATTTCGGGTTCGAATATTGAAGAAAGTAAAGGATGATTGAAAGCATGTTTTTCGTCTCAATGAGAGGCATCCAGATAAACGCATTTAAACATGCAGAATAAGTCATGGAAAGGTAGACAATTAGTTCCCGGATAAATAGCTTCGTGATTTACTTTCAGAAATGTGTTAAATGAATTGTATGTGTTCACAAGAAGCATATTGCTGACGCGTTAATGTGTATGTTTTAAAAGATAGAATATTTCATGTATGTATTTTAATTCTGTGACGAATAAATCATCTTATTTGTAAACGTGGATTTTATGTATATTACGTCACTATATCTATTAACACAAATTCATTTATGCGAAATTCTATGTAAATTATTTTAATGACTAGTACAATAGCTATTACCTTACTAATACAAATCGAATACATCTCGTTTGGAGGGGTTATCTAGGATGGTGGGGGTGAGAAAATGGTCTCTGGGTTTCTGTAAGGTGCTAAAAGCATGCGTTTTTAATCAGCAAGGCTAGCAAGGGATGCTTATCAGCCCACCAACTTAAATGCAGAGTAAACGAAACGTATGAATATGAATGTTCATAATGTCTAAATATTGTATTATACTTTTATAGCATTATACAAACTATTTCTGTACAGTGTAAATACTCTATTCCTTATTTTGTGTGCAATGATACATTTTGTTCTTTGAGTTTCAGGGATCACTAAAATATGAGTTTTGCATAAGGTAAAGTTTGTCGATGGGATTGATCTGGCTGTAAGAAGGCAAAAGTTCTGAAGAGTTGGTGGGATTTGGATGGTGATGATGATGATGACTACCACTATGGTGGCTGGAAGGATTAGAGCTCTCCATGTTGTGTAGTTCTGGACCTGAGTCATCCAACGGCTCTAGTCCGGTGCTGTCATCCAGTGAAAGCTCAGAACTGCAGAAGCTTTCAGCTGAGGAAAGAAAGACACAACATGGGGTTTTTAGAATTATGGATTTTTTTCCAAGATTTCAACAAAGTTGGAAGAAGCATGTATTATTTTTTGTACCTTCTGGAGAATACGGCATATTAGGGTTGAGAGGTTGTGATCCGGATGGAGTGAAAGGATCATCAGACTGTCCTTCAAAATAGTGGCCGGATGGCTCTGATGAGGATGTATCACTTTTATGCTTTTCATCCTTATCTTTCGACGAGTCTTTGTCTCCTTTTGAATCGGTTTCTTGTTTTGCTTTCCGCTGCAACTTTTTCATTTTTGCTCGCTGATTTTGAAACCAGACTTGAACCACGCGAACGCTCAATCCTGTTTCTTTTGCGAGTGCCTCTCGAACCTATTGATCACAGATTTCCAATAAGTTTTTCCACTCTAACATTTCTAATCCAATTAGTAGTACTTTACTTACTTTTCGACAAGGTTTTGGACTGATTTCAAACGAGGCTTTGAATTGACGTCGCTGTGCAGACGTTAGGATTGTCCTGGGTCGTTTTGGCCCTCTTCTTCCGTCTCGAGGTCTACTGTTTTCATCACCTATCACGTCATCACTTCCTGTATTAAAGAGAAAATTGAGGGTTGGTATTAACAGAAATCCATGAATTTGAAAAATTCGTGCTTGGAAGAAAAATGTATATTGATGTTATCTCAAAATGTGGCAAGCCTCCCACTTATCATATCATCTTAAACATTTTTCCCTTTCAAGATCATTTCAAAGATAAGGAATGTGATGACACGCAAAAAATGACTAGGGATTGATTAAATGTGATCAATCAAAATCTTGCGTTCAAACAATTTCATCGCATAAATGGGGTTGTGATTTGATAGAAGCAATTGGCTAGGAAAAATTGGTAGCTTGAATTGCATGCATGTTGTAAAAAATTACATACTTCTCAAAAGAAATCACAAATCATTGAAATCAGCATCACATTCAATTTCAGCTTACACGAACATGCTTGTCATGCTGTGCGTTCTATTTATTTTTAACCGTATAATTTACAAAAATTGTGAAAAGAATGGTAACTTCCGCTTAGGTAAATGAAAACATATCATGTACTTACCCCTTGGACTATTGGATTGCTGCATAAGGTATAATTCCTTCTCAAAGTCAGCACGACAGTATATCTGCGTTCCCCGAAGAATAAACTGTTCTCCTTTTTGTAACGGCGACAGACAAGCCGTACACACAAAGCACGCTAGGTGAAACACTTGACTCTGTAATAATTTCAATAAAATTTAACTTTCTAACCTTGTTGCTCTTATTTATACGCAATTTTATGAGTTAGGAGAATACAGACTTTTTATGAAAGCATTCTAATGTATGGACATGAAATGTGTAAATGAATATATGTAGATCAACAGGCTATGTCTAGTAATTTAAAGTAATGTGTGAATTAACCCTCTTTTCGGTGAATTTTTATAACCAACATGGAGTATTTCATCAAACATTATATCCTAAATACACAAACGAAGAAATATTACTACTTCTGATACTGTTAAAGGGAGAATCTCAATTTGCCCCAATTCCTTTTTCGGCCACTGCACGCACACCCATTGCAAAATTTCTTACTTTCACATAGGAAACGTCGATTTCTGATAAATATTATGACAAATTTCCAACAATTTGTGTACTTGTGATAGCAATAAATATACATGGTCTATAAAATGCGTCCATATATATATATATTATCGCAATACATCATTTTTACATTTTAAACTCAAACATGTTACTCTATTGCTAGCATCGCGCTTGTTGAGATACGATATACGATCGGATTGTTTTATTCTTGCATGAAAATGATATCATTTTATGGCTTATATAAATCTATACTGCTCATGAAAAAGTCATCAAGCTAGGATTTCAATACGTTTTCCCATTTATCTTTTTTCTTTCAATACGTGTTAATGGAAAAGAGGGTACTGATGTTCACAGTAATGGTGTTTGCTTTCCATATGATCCCTAACGATTTTATATCTATTTTACAGCCCTAAATCCATGTTTGTAATAGGCCCCTGAAGGAAAAAGTGATTTGTAAGAGTTGTCGATTTTGTGATGACATTTTGAGGGTTGGTCTTGTGGATATCAAAAAATAAATCTTCGCTTTAACCTTAGAATGGAAATATGATTGATCTCTGGCGTAATAAATCCAGATTAATGGTGAAAGTTGTCAAATAGCTTTAGCTTTTCAAGCACTAGGCTTAAAATGTTTTAAAATAGAAACAAAGGATTAGTATTGACAGTTGACTTACAGCAGCCCTCATAACAAGCTCTTGAGGAAGAAGACGTTCGCCGCATCGAGAACATTTCACACCAAATATTCTATCGTAATCGTGCTTGCAATAAAGTTTCGAATTTCTCCAGTAGCACGAGTGGGTTAGTGGACATCTGCAAATGCAGCATGTTAAACAGTCTTCATGCCAGGGTGTATCTCCAACTTTGAGTAGCCAACGATCCCGAATCTTTTGTCCACAACCTTCACAAATGTCGCCTCTGGAATGGATCGTATCTATAATTATTATAATAATTGACATAAACGAAATGTAAAGAAAAAAATCGTCAACATTATCTCTAAAGTTTATCTAACGCAACTGACAATGAAATACTTATGTTAATTGAACAGTCAGATCTTCTAGTGCAAAGTGGACGTTAAGTTTAGATGCATATGTATTGGAACACATTTTATTGGATTTCCAACCGTGTAAATCAACAACCTTATCGTTATATATACCAGATCCATCAAGTAGTTCAGTTTTACATGCTAAAGATATCATTTGTGATGCTTTTAAATTAGCTTCATGGAAAACTGTTCGTATGATATTAACTATTAACTATAATCTCGATCTTTAAATATGATGTAAAGGAGTAAAAATCCATTTTTATTACCGTAACGCTTACCAGCTGGGTCCGCGTCTTTGATTGTATCTTTAAATTCAAGCATCGTGAAGATTTTCTCTTAATAAGCGTTAGCAATCAATAATTTTAAAGACTTCGTTCCCCAAATATTCAGAGGATAAGCTCGTATATCAATGTTTTAACCACATGTATTTAAACTTCGTTTTGGCCAGAAGGTTACATAAGTTTCAATTTCTCATTAAACCACCAACATTTAACCACATTTGTTGGGAAGGACTCGAACGGACTTATTCTAAGTACGCACATTCATGCACTTTCGCTACCACAAACAACTGGCCACAGGATAACTTTCACTCCACGTGTCTACACACGGCTATCAGATTTATATTTCGGCACATTTATATATATATTTATTATTGTACAAAATTGGTACACTTCAACTTTCACCAGTTTCCGCTTTCAACTTTTCACCGACAACCAAATGGTCTCGTTTAGACCACAATGCTGCTACTCACTTTGACTTTGATAATTTGTAAAGAATGTTTCAAAGTCTGGTTCCACATCCAACTTGTCACTCTTTCCGTCAAACTTAGGCTCATTGAATAGTACATACATGAGCAGTAATTACAGGGAGTCATTAGTGGACAAGCATCAGTATTGAAATGAGAGTGAATCTTGTTGCACACTAAAGTTTTCTATGAACTGCTACCAAAAACTTTCTACATGAGTAAACTGCATGCCTTCTCTTTCTCTTCTCCTACCTCATGTGCATTCTATTCGGGTTGAAACAACTGCTGTTGTTGCGTTTCTAAACAAAGTCTGAAGCGCATACAACACAATATGAAAGGAACATGAGGATGATTGCATACTCTTTTGATACGAAGGAGCAGCACGGATCCCATATTCAACTTTGCACTTGTAAGCTGAACATGCAAAATGAAAGAATCTGAGAAAAGGGGAAAAAAGAAGGCAGGATTTTTCGTTTGGCTCTCATCCTCATCTCCTGCTCCACGGAAAAAAGTGGAATATGGGGCTTCAGTGAGAGAGCAAGAGGGAAGAATATTACGGCCTTTTTTCCAACATGTATGAAGGGAAAGCAAAGATGTGTAATATGTATGCATTCGGTTTATTCACTCACAATCAGTACATCACATGGCAGCCTTCATATAACCAAATGTTAGGATAGATGGACCACATGCAGAAACTTGTTCATAATAATATGTACATACGAAGACCCAACTCGTCCGTGAAATGATGATCCGATCGCTATTTGGCATGTACATATAATATTGTGTATATATGCATAGCACGGATTTTTATCCCTCGGTGCTGCTCAAACCAACTTGTTCGAAGAAGCATCATGCGTGGACCAAGTGAGAGTTCCCTCCCAGCTTGAGTATCAGTCCGCCCTTGCCGGCTTGTCATTTGTTACTTAAACTTCCTTTCCCTGAAAAAAAAAACTTTCCCTAGTCACTGCTTCTTATATTCTTTCCTTTTTTGTGAGTGGAGTGAAGCAGGCAGTAGTGCAACAGGACACGGAATGAGAGAGTGAGGAAAAGTTTGGAGTACAAAAAGTGGACAACATTTTTAGCTGGATTTTTTCGTTTTTGCTCACTATAACACATATTATAGGCAACACATCATTTACTTTCTATTTTACTTTCTATTGGGCATTATTAGTGGTATTTTGCGTAAATATGTACAATTAATTATCGGGACTTTGAATTGAAAATATGCATTTTCAGTTCAATTAATAGCTATTATATATGCAACCATGTTTGCAACATAAACATTGTCCAAATTAAGGCTTAGTACATAAAATGCTTATGTAGATACATATAAAGTATACGGATGCTGCAGTCTATTTGACATTCTTTTTTTAAATATTGCGATTTATTCTTACACTAAACTTTTACCAATCGTACGACTGTTTTACTTTCACTTTATTAACGTTACTTAATATTTTATGGAGACGTTTTAATTTGGTCAGAACTTGATCTACTGAGAATTTCACTTTAATTTATTTTGTTTACTTTCGTTTGGAAGTATGAAGAAAATATAAATTCAAATGCTACCAATACATCACCGACATTGACAATGCAAAGTATACCACATTTATTTCTACTATATACTAGTCTTTTTTGCGTAACGTTTCTTGGTATTAATTCTTATTTAGATACACGTTTTAGTTATGAAACTATACAATCTATCGACTGAAATCATTTACAGATTCCAAGTCTGAAAATATTTGGCAAACAAACCAACATAAGCAGTTATGATTTATTTTTTTATTGTACTTCCTCATATGTATGCGTAATTGCGTACGAAATCACGCACAGTAATTAGCATTTGTGACCAATCGAAATAAAATCATCAATGATGATTTCATTATTCATCATTACACAAACCATGTATTCACTAAACATGACATCGAATTGCATAGCATTTTTCTAACTAGCTGCGCTAAATGGACAGGAAAGGGTTGGATGAAGACAATAACATTGGGAAATGAAATGAGCCTTCTAATGACTGAGCTGATGATGATAAAATTAATGATGACAAAAAATACACACATCAAATCTCTCCCCTTCTTTTTTCATTTTTTACTTGCGTTAAATTTAAGGACAAGCACCCATCCCTTTCTAGGGCATTTAGACGCAAAGTAGTAGCTGAGGTGTCAGATCTCATATCTAATCTGACACTGGAGTCGGCTTACAGAAAAACACTTATTACACAAATCTAAATCTATATATACATATACACACAAAGCCCAAAGGTATATGAGATAGGGACTCGTATTAATAGGGTTGGGTATGGTGTATAGTAATAAAATGAGATGAGAGGGGACAAAAAAGGGGATATGAAAAAGGACGTTTTGAACTTATCCATATCCAAAACCCCGGCTTGACTGCCTTTTGCTTACTCATATTTTTATATCCGTGACTTCTGCTGCCGTATATGATTACCCATATCAGTTTCACTTATATACGATTTTTTTCTCCATTCAGTAGCCAAACCACTTCCACTACACTGACGCACTCCTATATAAACTGTGCGGACTGTCTGAACTCAAAAAAGAAGAATATTATTCAATCTGGCATCATCAGCTTGGCTACAGAGAAAGAAAGAGAGAGAGACCGACACATATTGTACATATCGATTATTGTTATGATCATATCATGAAAATCGTGAAATCGGCCACACGTGTTGCTGTTCATGCATTCTGTCCCCATTATATTTCTCTTTTTTCTTATCCCCGGCCAAAGAGATTATTATTATTCAACAAAGCCTCCATTCATTCATTTACATCTACTCATCTATAGTAAAAATGCATACAATCATGCATACAAAACAGTTTGAAAGAAAGAAAGAA
>JAQGAP010002700.1:0-14335 GCA_034697805.1 Orchesella bifasciata | reverse complement strand
CATACGCATGCTAAGTTTGGTTTCAATCAGATAAAGCCTGAGAAATATGTATTTACACGAAATGAACAACTCTAGTTCTGAGGTTACTCCTATTAGATGTTCAGATAGTTGTCTCAGTCCATAACTATACATTTTCATAAATCCCCATTCGATATCCGCACCAAACACGTAAACCATGGTGTAAACCGTAAAGTTGTTGGAAACAAGCTGTTCAAAATGTCGATAGGGAAGTTGCTGTTTAGGTGCGATAATATTATAAACATTGTTATATTTGTAGGCGTTGCTCAACACAGTTCCGGCAAGTAGTAACGTGCCGAGCATCCATCTCAACGAAGAAAACTTGATATTTCTGTCCGCAAAAGCTTCTCCTTCCTCCAGTAATATTATAATCGGCTACAGAAACAAGTTGGTCGAAAACTGTTTCAAATCTATTTTAGTTATTTTAGAACGGATGGCCTCATTTAATTGTTCAACAAAATAAAACATGAGTGGAGAAATGCCAACAATCAAAACGACAATCAGCAACCAAACATGCCATTTGTAAATACTGACAAATTCTTCAAAACCCACAGCTTTTTGGGGTGGTTTTCCACAATTCAGGAATTTCAGAACTCGTGACGGACGATTTATCTGCAGTGGACTATAAACGTACCTACTCTTGTCAAATCTTTGCAAATGTGCGTTTACTGTCGTGCCGGTTTCATTGCTTTCGATGTCTTATGTCAACACATTCAAACCAAATCTGATCTAAAGTATCCTCGTATGGAAGTGTAACATTAGGCAAAATCAATTGCACAATATTTATTGCCGCATCCCAAAGCAATTGTCGCTCACTTAGACTGTTAAAAATTTTGGAGTTAGTTTGACGGTGATGCCAGACAATAAAATATGGGTTTTTACTGCATTCTGGCTTGAGAATTAATTGGCTTATTCTGTCCAATGCTTTAGATTTAATATTAAGTTGTGGGTTTCTATGAAAACTTTCAATTTTTGAAAGGATGTCTTCAACTGACATTTTCCAGAATTGGTTTTGAAGATCATGTAAATTTACATGATATTTAAAGTAGTTTGCTTTATATATATAACCTAGTTTAATATTCAGAGTACTTGAACGAACTATCCTGGAACTAAAGTTTGCTGGTAATTTTATTTCGTTGGTTTCCGGAAAAACAAATAAATCTTTTTTTACTACATTTCCGTACAACACAACTTGCTTAATCCAGGACAGAAGCATGTTTTTAAGTTTAATTTCATTTCGATTACGGTAAATTTCTTCAAATATCACAATGTTAAGTGGTTTTGCAGACAGTTGCGAATATGTGTCATATATATTAGTCTCACGACGAAAAGTATCCAAATAACGTAAATGTACATTTTCTAGACCTTTCGGTTTTTTAGATCAAAATACGGTATAAAGTGATACCTTTGAGGATAAAGTCCAATACTGATTTGACAATTTTGTGCCTTTGATTTTACCGTAAAAGTTGAACATTTCAGACTCAGGCACGGGCTCTTCCACCCATTACTACCGTAGAGGAAGTCGGAACGTTGACAATGAGTTCCACCTTCGTCAAAAAGGACAGAATAATTTCGTCGAGGGTTTGTGTCTTTCGGAACAAGAATCAGTTCGTATTTCTTCTGTCTTTTCCAAATTGCCAATTCTGGTCGTCTTATTATTAGCGGAGTTTTCATTGGCAATAGATCAATTCCTCTATAATTTGTAAAGTGCACAAAACAGTTTTTAAAGGGTGAAAGGTATTCATTTAAGTTTTCAATCGGTGATTGAACTGCATCCTCAGGTCGGCTGAAAAAAGACGCATCTAAGTCTTTTGTTGAAATGTTAATAGTTTCCAAGAGTTTATCAAGAGAACCAGTAATTAGGTCATTATACTCCGCAACGCAGAAAGAAAATGCTAAAAATATGGGAAAACTCCGTATTCCAATACGGTTTTTCCTCTTTTTATTAACTGATTTGAAGTTTATTGTGAAGAAAATAAATAACAGCAACGATTAAGTTTGAAGCGTAAATATTTTGGTGAAATTTGTGTACAAAGTGATGTTCAATTGTATTTTTGACACGACAACTTGCTTTCTCAGACTCCCTTAATTTAAAATTCAAAGAAGTGTGTTTGGTATGTTGACTAATGGAGTTGTATGAACTCTGGGAAAGTTGGTGGTACATAATATGTGCAATTTTCTGGCGTATTCAGTTCTTAAAAGTTAACAAGAGTCAGTTCTCAAAAAGCAGTTACTTACTGTTAAATTTAATTAGACGTATGCACTTTTTCCTATCCGAGGCAGATTATAGGAAATACACAATTTTCATAAAAATGCTTGTGTTATCGATATAGATAAACTGTGCACGTTAAAGCCTGAAGGGTTTGACTGTATAAAACTTAGCTGCCCAATATCACATGCATTTGATGCCAAAGAGTTTTGTTTAAAGATTTTAACTTAGTGAATTTGGGAGGATTTGAAGCCACAACGAATGCATGTTTTTATACTTTTGGTATCTACCAGGTAGTAAGCCTTTGCACAAGAGCTGAATACTTTTTATTAACTGCAACTTGGCAGACAACAGTTTGGTTTCGATATTCGGTAGTATATAAATTTTATTTTTTTTTGTCCTTGTTTTAAGCTCTGCCTTGTTCTGTCTACGGTCTCGAGGAGTACTGAGACTGATCAAGAAAAAAAACAGAGGAAGAAAAGCCCGCCAGGGCGTTGTCTGTCTCAAGTTCTGTGAAAAACAAGTTTGTCTTTTCTTCCTGGGTAATATCCAAATGGCTCTCAACTATAGCGATGTCTAGGAGTAACTCCTAGAGTAATGGTTGTGGTTGGTTTGAAACCAGACAAATTCAACACGCAATTTAAATTATTCAGTGGTATTTGGTTTTTATATATGGCGATTGGATATTTGCTCGTGGCTAAAAAATCTTGTATACTGAAAAAAGAGTGAATATTTTGTAGGTGTTTATTTAACCAAACGTTTCGCAACCACTTCTCCTGATGAAAACTGAGCCCCATGAAAAACAAAATACCAAGGGACAAACACGTCAGGGGTTGGCTGTCCCAAATTCTTTAAAAAACATGTTTGTCATTTTTCTGCCTGGGTCAATTCTAAATCTATTGCGATGTCTAGGAATAAATTGGTTGTTGTTGGTTTGAAACCAGACAAGTGTCTGATGTACGACATTCATGTGAAGAGCCAAGTCTTCAAGTCTACCCGACGATAGCGCTCACTTCAACTTAAGTTTAAATAAATACGTAGGTATTTCAATAAGTTTGTATTACAATTTCAAATGCTCATATCTATAACCAGATTCATCCAATGCACAATTAATACTAGTTACATGAAGATTAAGTACATTCTGTTACATACTTCTCTTTCTACCAAATTGCGATTTGTATATGAGCAAGAAAAAGGTGCTAATTAGGCAGGGTTGATTATGTCCATTTTGTTCATTTATTAAATTTGTAGTAGCCAGGAAAAAGAAATTCCCTTTGTATAGATGGGAATACAAAGAGTTTTCCTCTCTTACTTCCACCACAGGGGAATTTACAAACGACAAACTATATCACGACTAAGATATCGTGACAACATTTCTGTCCTAAATCTACCGGCATTGTACAAAGTTTGTATGTTTAAACAGCAGTAACTGTAAATACATGTAGCGAGCTATCTAAAACCAGTTTCCACAACGCCAACTGTAGTGCAAATTCTTCTTATATTAATTAATGTTTCACAATCACATTTTAATATACATAGTATAACTGGAAGAATAAAGTAGCCACATTTTATGCTTTTATCGTAGCAAGTATACCAGCAAATTTGTAAAAGGTATGACTTACCCGATTGTAATCATGAGCAGGATAGGACCAATGTCAATCGATTATAACTTAAAAACTGCCACACAATCCTGTCAACGTTTAAGTGGAAAATTATTAAACTTTTTGCAATGTAAAATACATAGCAAACAATTAGAATTAGAAGAAACGTTTTTACGGTGTTTGAATTTGGTTAGACTGGGCGTGTTAAATGTGAAAAGCTTAGAAACAAGCCATGCATATAATTTGTGCCAGTTTTATGGCTTTTGAAAGATATTTCATGTGCAAATGATCAATTCATGTGCCAATGCTCAATTCATGTGCCAATGATCAATTCATGTGATTATGATAATTCCATGCATAATTAAGTGCATAACGGAATTTTTCGAATTTGTGCAATTAAAGTTTTCTGACGTTCATTTAAAACTACTGTAACCATTCGATTGAACATGTCAGACTACCCATAAATAATCTTTTTAAACCAAATCGGACGTTAGTTTGTATTTGTGTTCGCATAACTTTAAAAGCGTGAAACTGATTTCGCGGAAATCACAAAAACTACTTCCCTGAATGCATGTTAGATGGAGTACTACTAACGTGAGTATAAGAATTAAAGAAAAAAGACCTGGACTCCACATTGGGATAGTAAAAAGTGCCGAAGGACCTCTTCTTGGGGACCACGCTGGGTTGCTGGTCTGTTCGTGTTTTTAGTAGAAACGACAACTTGTTCTTCCATCAATTCTTGCACTCCAGTTACATCTCTGCTATCTGATAATTCACAATGGCTCAACTTTAAAAATTGATTGCCAGAGTGTACCATCGCCCCCAACTTCGTTCCAACGCTGTAATGACGCTAAGGAGTTCTAGTTTATCATGTTTGGTAGAAAAATTGGGGGACGCCGGTACAAACTAAAGGAGCTAATAAAATATTCGGCAGTCATAAGTTTTTGGTAGATTTTAAATGAAATTTGAAACAATATGTGGTTGAAATTTTTTGTTAATTTTTTTCCCTGGTACACTTTGAGTTAGTCGTTATGCTCCAAATAAAAAGTCCTAAATTTCCTTTAAAAAATATCATACTCGAATTTAATTTTGGCCAGCCTTCAGCTCCCTTGAAACTCTGTGGCTTGGCGTGTCCAATGTGATAAGTTTCCACATTAGACACTACACAAAAAAATTTTGCAAGTTTTGTTATACAAACACCCGGTTATAGTTTATATAGCAGTGAAATAAAAAGTGTCGTGTTTGCAAGATTATGTTCAACACGCACACGTTCAGATCTTATTTTGTCATTCTCATGTGATCAGAAGACCGTAGCCTAGCTCCTCCTATTCTAGGTTCAAACATAAATCTTTGTTCTACAAAAAGGAGAAAGAGTAGTCCAATTATGCGACACTACCTATGTACCAAATTTGGTCCAAATCAATCGCCGTATGTGGTCCGAAGATAAAGGACAGACGGACAGACAACTCAGCAGAAATATAATCTTCTGAACACATTCAGCTATGTAATTAAAATCTAAAAAAATACTTTAGCTGGAATAACATAACCAAAATCACTGAATAATTCATGTTGCGTGTAGGTTTTCAGACACTTGTCTGTTTTCAAACCAAGCAGAACCAATACAGGGGGTACTCCTGGAAATCGCAATAGCTGAGAGTCATTTCGATTTGACCAAGACGGAAAACAGACAAGCATGTTTTTCACAGAATTTGAGACAGGCAGCGCCCAGACGCGTTTTTATTCCTTGGTATTCTGTTCTTCATCGGGTTCAGTTCTCCTCAAGACCGTAGATAGAACATGGCTACGCTTAAAAACATGTAGCAAATCAAATAATATTTAAATTCTGAGAACATCGGAACCAAATGTTAAAACCTTTGCGTCAAACACTTCAATACGACAGAAACAAACTCTGTAATTTTTAGCATGACAAGCATGTGAAAATATGTAGCTAAATTTTAAACAGACGATTCAGGCTTAACCCTGCCAGTTTTTAATATCGATATCTTAAGAATTTATTTGAAAATAGGGTATTTCCCACAAATTTGTTCGGAAGGGAAAAAACTGCGTACTTCTAATTAACTTTACCAGTAAGAAACTGGTTTAAGTGAACTAATTCCTGTCAGTTTTTAAGAACTAAACACGTCAAAAACATATAAAAATTATATTACAACCCAAACCTGCCTGTTGTCATGGAGTTCCATTAGTCAACATACCCTATTGAATTTTGATAAATGGATGGGAGAAAGCAAGTAGATGTATTATAAATACAATACGTCTCTTTCTACACAAATTTTCCCCAAAGGATTATCGCTCAAACTTAATCTGCGTTTTTATTTAATTTCTTCAATACAAACTTGAAAGTTTCTAAAATGGGGAAAAATTATAAGGTTATACGGAGTCTTACCATGTCGTTAGCATTTTATTTCGGTGTTGCGGGGGATTATGATCTACTTACTGGTTCTTTTGATAAACTCATGGATACTATCAACATTTCAACAAAAGATTTAGATACGCGCCTTTTACCGTCAGCCCGGCCAGAGGATGTAGTCCAAATACCGATTGAAAATTTTAATGAAATACTTTCTTCCTTTAAAAACTGTTTTGTTCACCTTACAAACTTTAGAGGAATTGATTTATTGCCAATGGAAACGCCGCTAATAGTAAGACAACCAGAATTGGCAATTTGGAAAGAATGGCAGGACGAATACATTTTGATTCTTGTACCGAAAGGTACAAAACCACGATTAAATTATTCTGCCCTGTTTGACGACGGTGGAACTTATTGTGAGCTTTCTGACTTCTTTTTCGGTGGCGATGGTTTCCTGGATCTGAGCCCGTGTCTGAATCTGAAATTTTTAGATTTTACGGCAAAATCGAAGGCACAAAATTGCCAAATCAGTATTGGACTTTATCCTCAAGAGTATCATCTTAGGTGGATCTTGAATCTAAGTATGCCAGAAGGCCTACGTTCAAATTTAAACTATTTAAGTACTTTTGGGAACCCTAATTTTTGGGAAGATCCGCTTAACATGCAACCGTCAGCAATACCTCTAAATATTTTGATATTTGACGAAATTTACCACAAGCGTCATGAAAATAAGCTGAACTCCATGCTTTCGGATTGGATGCGGCGAGTTGTAAGTTACGGAATGTATTCAATCACAAAAGATTTGTTTATTTTTTTGGAAACCAAAGAAATAAATTAGCAGCAAACTTTGGCTCTAAGACCGTTCGTTCAAGTGCTCTGACTATGAAATTAGGTTATGAAGTAAACGCTACAACCTTTGTGAATTTACATGTCCTTCAAAACCAATTCTGGAAAATGTCAGTTGAAGATATGCTTTCTCAAATTGAAAGTTTTCACACAAAACCAGTAATTCGGTGGCAAATGCCTAATATTCAGACGGGCAAAAGAAATTACATAGGTCCGAAGCCAGAATGCAGTAAAAACCCTTATTTTGTATCCAGGCATCACCGTCAAATTAACTCCAAAATGTATAACAGAATAAGTGAGCAAAAACTCGTTTGGGATGCCGCAGTCAATATTGTGCAACTCATTTTGCCTAATGCTACCCTCCAATTCAACGATTTTTCAAATCATATCCGGTTCGAATGTGTAAACATAGGCCTAAGAGACGTCAAAAGCAATGAATTTGGCACGATGGTAAACGTACATTTGCAAAGATTTGACAAGACCAGGTTCGTAAATAATCCACTGCAGATGAATAATCCTTTACGATCTCTTAAATTTTTAAGTTGCGGAAAACCACCCCAAAAAGCTGTTGGTTTTGAAGAATTCGTTAGCATCTACAAATGGCAAGTTTGGTTGCTGATTGTCGTATTGATTGTTTGCATTTTCCACTTTTGTTTTATTTTGTCGAACAACTGAATGGGATCGCCCGTTCTAAAACATTTAAAATGGATTTGAATCAGTTTTCGACAAACTTATTGTCGCAGCCGATTGTAATATTACTGGAGGAAGGCGAGGCCTTTGCGGAAAGAAATCTCAAGTTTACTTCGTTGAAATGGGTGCTCGGCTCTTTACTACTTGCTGGGACTGTGTTGAGCAACGCCTATAAGTATGATAATGTTTAAAATATTATCGCACCCAAAAGGCAACTTCCCTATCGACATTTCAAACAGCTTGTTTCCAACAACTTTACGGTACACACTATGATATCTGTGGATGATGAGGAAAACGATTACAAATGGTATTTTTTACAAGGTCCAGTGAGACAAGTCTCTGAACATCAAATAGAAGTTACTCCAGCTATTTCTGACACATTGGATAGAATATTGAGTCCGAGGTTTTAAGTGCACATAATCTTGACGCTTTCAATACAAATGTGACATACGAGTACATCGCTAACTCGAGGCTGCATCCTGGTGTCTTAAAAATTTTAAATGAGATAGGGCGAGCAAAAAAAGATATTGTATACAGAGCTTCAACATTTTCTGAGAGACAATGGAAATTGACATATGAAAGTTTGTAATAGAGCGGCGCTTATTCTTCCCGAAGTGTTTGCATTACAACTTGCACAAAAATTAAGAAACGTTGACAGACTAAAATACGTGTTTGTTGGTAAAGATTATCTATTGGCTGAGCTGATGTCCCTAGAATTTGTAGATTGGATTCCACTAAATATTTGGAACAAGATTGGACTTGTTGAAAGCTCAGGAATTTGGTTGTGGTGGAGTAATGTGATTGGATCCGCTAACGGTCGCGTGGTCGAGGAGGAATACGCTAGGGCAACTGAATTTGTTGTTGAAAAGCCAACAATGAAAGGAAACGTTGTTGTTATTTTTCATTTGTATTGCGTAGTTTGTGGAATTAGTATTTGTAGTTTTCTGGTGGAAGGTTTTGTGAGTGCTAGGGCGAAAATTTTTAGGAACTTAATTGCACGCATTTGCAGTACAAGAAACTTTTGTAAAATTATGTTTACTGAAATATTTGCAAGACGGGATGAAGTAGTTTCCAAAAGGTTTTAGTATCATGTGTCCCGTCGACGCAAACGTACATTTCGGAAATGGCAGAAATGTTTCGGTAATTGTTCGTATCGGTTTTACTTTACAGTCGTGCGTGGTTCGTACTACCAATGCATGAACTTCTGATAAAAGATAAATGCACAACTAGATTTAGTTCAGTTGCATGCATATGTCGCACCTATGAGTCTAAATCAAACTCAGTAAAACTCCGCTGCACCAGATTCCGGACTGGTTAGAATTAACTTAGTTCCATCAATAACAGTAAAGATACTCCGAAGACTGCTCACGTAATGAGAGAAGGGCTTCTTAAAATGACAATAAAGAATAATTCTCAAGTCCAGCTGCTTTCACCACTTTCGCCTTTTATTTCGTAAAGTTTGTCAGCGTATTATATTTGCTACATATTATTTAATCGTAATTTGTGTAATAAATTATCGACAAATGAAAAATATGACAGAGAAGCACTTTGTGTTTTGATTATATAAAAAGAATGCAAATGTAATAGCCATGAAAGAGTATTCAATGTGGTTAGTCCTTTTTACAAACATATATTGAGTCGGTGTTGACTTTTGTGGGTTTCAGAATATCAGAATAGAACTGAGTTAGAACAGTATAAGCTAAAGAAGAAATTGGCTACAATTTCATCAACACTAGTTGGTAAGCGAATCTAATTATAAGCTTTATATCAAAATGACGTCTTCTTACCTTCTTTCATGCAGTATTAAAACTTGCACATCCAAATTATTCATTCGTTTGGAAATCTGGTGGATTTTCAAGCAGCTGATGATTCCGTCTTCCAATATACGTAATTGGTTTACCGAATCATTTCAGTCTAATTTCCCCGATTTGTTGCTAATTTTGAAATTACCTTCATGAATAAAACGTTCACTTACAAATCCAACCGAACGTTCGGTTTAAATATATCAATCCTAAAATAAGCAAACGACTAACTCCTTCTTACAATTAGAGTTAGCTAAAAACAAAAAGAAGGTAGGCCTGTTACTTAAAGATGACTTGGAAATTTAGATAATCCAATCGTGACAAGAAAAGTTCTTTCATGAGTCATTAGATATATTATTACAACGTCTAATTGCAACATTTCTTTGGTGGTTATGTCACATTTTCCATCTTTCAGCCTTCATATCTAAGACTACATTTATGACGGAACGTTCATACTCATATTAGAGGTAGCTGAGATGTTACTGAGAATTGGGACTTGAAACTTCACTCTTTGCTCTATATTGCCATCAACTACCGAGACTACTCTGTTGCGGAGTACTTTTTAAACGGGCATGGATTCACCAGAAAATTAAATGACACTAGGTAATCTGTGCATGGAAACTAGGTTAAAGGATCGTTGCAAACAGTATATCAATAACCCTGAGAAACTTAACCATTGTATAAAATCAAACACAAATTGGGTTAAAGAAGCAGTGTCATTTAACAGTCTTCCAGAAAATTTGGAATCACTGGAACATATTCGTCTACAGTATTTAAAACGATTGGTTTAAATTTATATATTCACTCTTAATTGTATATGGTAGACGGGAGCAGAGTAGTTTAATGCATAGCGTTCTATCTAAATATGTATATAGTAACTTTGCATGGATTTTTGTCCGAAATGTACGAAATCGGTCTTTACTTCCTGCTGATCGATCTTTTGTTTGAAAAAGCTTTCGTAGTCTTCACCGTGCAGATTTGTCCAAAAGGAGCGGCTTTTTGTGTAGCAAAATACGCAGGACATACTTACCATTGGTAAATATATCTGATGTATTTTGCTACACAAAAAGTAGCTCCTTTTTAAAAAATCAAATCAAAGGTTTGTATTTTATATGACAATGCCCATATTTTCGTCATGTGAACGGATGGGTGGAAGTCCGCACGGACATCCACCCACACAAAGTTTACAGTTTTTGGTAGTATGTAATTAAACAATTGGATAAATACATGTAGAATACTAAATGGAAGTAAGTTGTACCGATACTCGTGAAATTATAGCTAGGAAAAAACAACTCAGAATTTAGGTTAAAAAATCGGATTGACAACTTGATTTTTTGAAACGAATTGAAGATTAAAGTCTGTCTTTCCTGATACAAAACATAAATAAACCTGAGGTAATTAACAAAGCCCAGTACTTTTCGTTCATTTTAAAGGTGACGTGACATCTTAGAAAACTTATAACATTCTTGGGCCATCCCGAGTTTCTGAATTGATTGAAATATTAATTATCGTTTGGCCGACCACCATGTGCTTTCTTTTTCTGAGAAACTGGAAACAATACAATTTGTTAGACTGAAACAATAAAATCGTTATGTGATTTGAAAGGACACGATAACAACAGCATGAATATTATGTATTAGTAAAACTGATTTTCAATGTTTTGTGCTAAAGAAATTGACAGCTGAACAAGCTGTCATCAACACCAATGGGAGGCTTTCCTGGAATCCTACTCTTCATTATTGTCGCATATGTTGCGCATTTGGCAGGTGGGCAAGACCTCCTCTGTTTATTCCAAGAAACGAAACAATACAACAATGAAACTGTTGATATGTTTTGATTTCGATGATGGTATAAAAGGGGAGAGTTTTACATTGTTATTCTTCATACGAGAATTATTTGACATTACGAGTTGCTCAACTTAATCTTAAAACACTTATATATTGAAACCTATAGAAAAAAGTTGGCCTGCTATGAATTTTGTTAAAAGAGTTTTTGTGACAATGATGATGCATAATAACATTTAGAAATGAGAGTAACACCTAATTTTAGTAGATGTTGTTGTTTATTACTTGGGAGGTATGTCGGTACTGAAAAAAAAGTTTAAATTAACAACGTATTATCAATTTTATTTCATTGTATAAATTACATTGCCTCAACAAATATCGAGACACTACTTTTTACCGAGTTCTTCTTCGTGAAATCGTTTGCTAAATGTTTAGCATAATTTAAAATTCATCAGTTAGTCGAGCTCCACTACGTCGTTTTATATTGACTTAGAGTCATCTGTCAAATAAACTGTGGACTTCTTTTTTAAATAAACCCGACAAATCGAGACGTACAGATGTACCTTTAGACAATTTAATGACGTAATTGTGACTTGGGAATCATACATGACTCTTCTATAAACTTGCTTTCATTTGATACATTACAACCCAAGTGTGTCATTTGTGCGTGACCTTTGACCTTGTTCGACTGCCCGACTGCATATTTTAAATCTGCACTGCGGTAGCTTTCGAATGATATATTACAAGCCATGTTAGTCATTTGAAACACTTAATCGTGACTTTCAAACCTGTTCGAAAGTTTTGATTTACATTTGAAGTGCATATTTATAATCAGCACTGCAGTAGCTTTCGAATGATGTATCACAAGCTATATGTTATGCTTATCATATTGGTTTAGCTTATCAGTTGATCTTGTTCCCGTGACCCCAGATAACCCATTTTCGAACTTAGCCTCCGCTTTGACCTTAGCTATCGACTGGTGAAATCAGAATTTCAAAAAGTCAAGCGGTTCGAAAGTTATCGTGTAAACAGACGGACGACGACAGACGACAGACGCGATACCAGGTCTTCGTAATATGTGCCTAAAGGTACATAATAACTCTACCACTTTGACAGTATCCAGAGTGGAAGATGGCTTGGATAGAACTACCTTAACCTCTTCACCCATTATTACGACAATGTGTCGTATGGCTATCATATTACGTCACAGTGACGTATGCATTTAAAAATGCATCGATCCCAAAATACGACGCATCGACGTATCGCGTTTCCATACCATAAACTCCCAAAATACGACGCATCGATGTACATTCGAAATTTTCCCTTGACTCCCATATACGACACAGTGATGTTTACTTTTTGAAATGTTTAATTCTTAATGTAATTCAACTTTTATGAATGTATTGGCGCAAAAATTGTCACCACACATCTGAAGAATCATTTGATCAGAAAAAATGACCTATGGAGGAGGATATATTCTGGCATGATTTACAGAATCCTGCCGTGTTGACGGTTCAAGCTCCAAACTATATCTTAGTGTTAATGAATCTGAACCGGATGATGTTATCGACGAGACGATATACCTGAAGTTGCCGTTTCAGATTCAGTTAATGTAATATGCCGAACTGATACAATTCCCAACCCGTGTTTCCATTTTATTTTTATGACATAAGTATTAGGTATTGAATAGAGCGCAAAAAATGATGTTACCTGAAGGGCTGACTGAAATTCCGACTATACTCACAACGGAGTACAGAACCACGGTCATTATGTTAAATTATCGGTTAAACCGTTCAAATTATCATCTTTAAGGTGTATTTAACATCTAAAGGATTTTCTTGTATCGAAGCAAATATATCGTAAGAGGAATGTATTAGGAATGAGTTCTCATGAATAAAGCAAGGCTAAAAGTTAGCGAAGTTTGTATTACACATATAATCAAGTCTTCACGCTAAAATATGATAAATTTTATCCACAATTATTTGGGGCGCAAAGGTGGAGACGAGTTTGAATTTGATTACTTGTTGGAAGCATTTATCCCGGATTTCACGATGTACTCAGAAAGGTCTAGTTTGGAAATCCTTAAAATGCTCATCTCTGATGAAAATAATACTCGACATTTGCATAACTATGAACCTCGTGTTACTTAATTTATTGCTGTTATTTGCATTTCGAATGGTTGTTGTATATTCCGGCGAAAGTGGGTGTAATATCAATTAATTACTTGTTGTATTTTATTTAGTTGTCTGTTGGTGATTAAACATTAGTTTTATCATGCCATTTAAAAAAAATCCTTGAGAAAAATGTGGGCGTCAAGGGTGTGGTGGGCCATTTTTCATGGGAGCTTATCATTTGATAAGGCATGGGTTACTCGGGAGCTGTGTTAAAGTCGCATAGATACATATATGGGAGCCTATGCAAATAAAAAATTATTTTAATTCGCAATGAAAAGGTTAATATTATTACATTAAGCCTTGCAGCATTTTAGAATATTATACGTATGTTGGGATTCAAGGGTTTCAAAATTCTCATTGCCAACTGCCAGTCATGCCCGTTAATACCTTCTCATCAGATGTCTAATTTTTGTTTGTAGTCATCTGTTTGGGTATGTGCTCATTTTACATCAGTCATTGCTGACAATTAACTGTGTATTATTACAGTGAGGTATTTATGCTGGCTTTATAAGTTTTTTACGTTTTTCACCACCAAACTCGAGCCTTCACTGCTCAAAGTACTTTCATTTTATAAAGAAGTTATACCTTTTCACTTTCTGACACAAGGCATGTTTATTTCTTGTCATACCCTCCCACTCCCAGTCCTTGATGTTTAGAGCGTTTACTAACATTATTTTAACGTTCGCTTCTAGAGATATAATGGGTCAAACAACTCTCGTCTGATTAAAACGTGGTGGAAAAATTTGATGGTTTGTCGATTGATAAACAAAAAGATATTTAACAAAAGTTGAACGGCGGTTTTAATAAAATGTATGCGATTTCAATGCAATAGGGAGTTTAAAA
>JAQGAP010002699.1:0-14336 GCA_034697805.1 Orchesella bifasciata | reverse complement strand
AAGTATATGTGTACAAATTTTCAGGTCAATCGGACCACAAACCTAGGAGAAAACGGCTTCCCTTCCAGTATAGAAGTTTATTCTCTTGTTGCCCCTATAGCAAATGTATCAACTTGCCCCAACCATTCACTCCCATTAATATGGCCTACTTAATACGGTATTTAATATTAGCAACAGTTTGGGATAAAATAAAATGTGCATGGCAATCGACTTTCATATGTTGGGTCGAATCTCTCTATAAGTAAAAGAGAAGAGTTCTTGCTAAAACAAAAGCTTCCTTTTTACACACCAGTGGGCCAACTTAAAGTGGTGGTGAATTTGCCACAGACACAGATATTCTTCTATATGAGGAGCAGACTGACAGTGTTATCAATTGCGAACTGTAACAGGGTAACTCCAGTGAGGCCATCAATAAAGTTGACAGATCCAAAACCAATCTTTAACGGCTGCCAGCTTCGAATTACCCTTTTAAACCTGGCGTCCTTCTGCCTAATTCCCAGTTTCTTTGCTTCCTGTAACATTTCAAAGGACGTCGTGTAAACCTCTCCTTGCATTCCAGATATTGCAACGATAATGAGTAAAAAATCGAGGCCGGCAACGAGGAAAACCAACATTTGCATTAACGACGTTCCTTCGTTTAACAACGTAATAATAATATACAGTGAAATCGTTAGACCAAACGTTGAACCTGACAGCATGACAACAATATAAAAGTCCTGAAATATGTCGTTGTGTTGTTGAACAAGAAGTTGGATTTGCCAAAACAACTGATGTAAATGTCTGCCTTCTAAGTAATTTCTGGTTAGGTTTTGTTTGCAGAAATTAATGTAATTTCTGTAACAAAAACTGCATACGTAAATGAGCTGCCCATTTATGAACCCAGCTTTAGCTGCGAAACAACCAAGGCAGAAGCCTGCGATACATGCAAGTGCTACTTTAATAGACGTTGCAACAAAGCCGAAAGAACTCGGATTACATTCATAATGTATATTGGAAAACATTTTTCCTGGGAAACAGGGTTCGTATAGCACAAACGTAAAAAATACTAGCCCTCCAACTGGTCCACAAGATGTTCCAATGAGGTTTACGAGAATTACCATTCTGTAGTATCCCTTTTCTATTAACAATTGTTGCAAATTCTGAGAATGAAGTCTTTCGAAGGTAAGTATTCGATTTGTGAGTTGAATTATGTCAGGAATTTTTCCAAAGAGTTTTACGTTTATAGCAAATTGGGCAAATAAAGTTAATGCTATCATTCCACTAAAAGACGTTTGCCACAAAGACAATGCCCGGGACTGGAATGTTTGAATGGTAATAATAAACGCACAGAGTAGGAACATAAAAGTGCACGTTTTGAATCGAAAATAGTATTCTCGACATCTTTCTAGTTTTTCAGTTTTCCTGTTGTAGGAGAATGGCAGCCCGCCAAATAATTTGACGACGAAAACATCGATGACAAACAAGTTAAACAATTCCCGTTTCAAAAGCATTCTGAAAGGATGGAGCACTTTATATTTTACTATGGTATAAAATTTAGGATACTTCACAATATACTTAGTTATCCAAGCAGTTTATGCAGCAGTTTGTACGAACGAGATGGTAAAACGTTTGATGTTTTTGTGGAGCACAGAATACACACAATCAGGACGTTGCTTTATATGGTTGGCCAATACCGGGCTGGTAAAAATCGGAAAGGATTAAATTCGTTTTGATGGAGTTCACCAAAAGCTTACATGGAAAATACTGACAACTGGGAAAGTTTTAACTTCCAGAAGTTATGGACGATCGGCCAAAATTTCATTTATAATTTACGCGCACAAATGCTTTGGTAAAGCCAGCCCCATGATATATCGTTTTCTGAAAATTAATCAACATATTACGTTGCCAAGAAATGCGATAATTAATAGGTCTACTGTGATTATGGACAAATGGGATAAAATCGCCAACAAAGCTGAGAAAAGTATTCTCAAACGGTCTAATGTTTTGCTTTTCTACTTTTCCTGGTATATTTTGGAAGTGATAAGTTGAAAGTGATAGGTAATAATTTATGCTTCATTGCTCTAGAGCAAAGTGTGCACGGATCATGGATTTTGATAATTTATTTGTTTTGTCAACCTATCTGGTTTTCTATCTTAAGCTAGCATTCCACATTTATCTTGGTTAAAGTATCTGAAATATAGGTGCACATTATGATGATTGTCAGTAAAGAATCCCCCCCCCCTCAAACCTCAAAGAAACCCCCATCAAAAACTAACACTAGTTCGTCAGCATAAAAATTATGTGGGTGTCAACTCTTTTTTGTTGAGTTGAAAAAGCTTCGGAGAGCCTTGTTAAAGGTTTGTTAACTTATAATCTTTAGTTCTGGTTTGGTGTTAGTCTTTGATACCTTTCGTAATTGTTTAGATCACAAAGGTTATCGTTGTTTGGCTTAGCATATGTCGGTTTTTCACTATTTTTAGCGGTCACAAACAACATAATCCTGACTAACTTGGCTCAAACGTTTCTGCTTCTTTTGCTGGTGATCAAATTTTTATTTAGCAACAACATCACTAGGGTTTTTTTTGTGACGCCTTTGGAAAATAAATTTGAATATGAACATAGGCGGAGTGGGAAGAAAATAAGATTAGTAAATAAGTAGAAAATAAGATTTCTTTAGTTAACCGACCACTGAGACCACTGTTTTAAAAACGTGAAGAAGACAAATTAAAATTTTGAAGGGTTATGGCTAATGCCGATATTGATATCTATATATCAATATCAATTTTATCTAAAATTATCAGGCCATGGAAGAATTGCAAAAGAGGTTTATATCTGCGAAGAAATTATAACATGAGGAAAGTGTTGCAATATTAAAGTACTTGTCGTACTGAAATATTGAAGTCGTAATTGGCCTATAAAGATATTATGCTTTTCTAGTACCTACCGCCCGTTTCTTCCATGTGCCAAAGGTAGCTTCCATGTGAGAGATTTATTTCACGTTTTTATGTGACTAATGTTCCTTCAGTGGCAGGGGAAAGAAAAATCGATTACAGGCAATTGTTTTCGTGCATTACATGTTAAGGGAATACAAGAAAGAATGTAGTGTAAAACCATTCATTGTGGTCTTAAAGAAATATGTTATTTAAAAAAAACTATTCCTACAGAGTCCAGCAATGACAGTCTTTGTCTTTAAAATGTAATATGCAGTTACTTAATGGAGTCTTTTGGATAAGAAACATTACTATTATAATAAATTTAGTTCCGTTGTAAACACTCAAGGCAGTGTCAGAACATTTAAAGTATCACAAAGTTTTATTAGAATCTCCAAATAAATTTATTGTCTTCACTTTTACAACATATACTACCAATTTGTTTCTCATCTCTTACATCTAAAATATATCTGCACAATGACTACCATTATTAGCGTACCCTGGAAATAGAAGTTCTCCAACATGAGAAGCAGATTAACAGTTTGGTCAATTGCAAACTGCAGTACGGTGACTCCAGTAAGCCTATCAAAAATGTTGACAGAACCAAAACCAATTTTCAACGGATGCCAGCTTCGAACTACCCATTCAAAACAGGCGTCTATCTGCCACTTTTGAAGCTTTGTTGCTGCCAGCAACATTTCAGCAGAAGTGCTATACATCCCTCCTTGCATTCTCGAAAGGGCAACGATGATGAGTAAGTAATCTAAGCCAGCAACGATGAAAAGGAAAATCTGAATCAACGAAGTTCCTTGACTTAACAACGTAGATAATGATAACATAGAGTGAAATAGTTACACACAGAGCTGAACCTGAGAGCATGACAACCACTACAAAGTCCTGAAATATGTTGTTGTGATGTTGAACAAGAAGTTGAATCCGCTGTAGCAAGTGATACAAATCTTTATCTTTCAAGTAACTTCTTGAAGGAGGTTGTTTAAAAAAGTTTATATAATTTCTGTAACAAAAACTGCATATCGTCGATGAGACAATAAAATTATGTAAGTCTTGAAGTGGGTATTTGTAAAATGATGTAAGTCTTTTTTTGTGCATTTGTAAAATGATGTAAGTCTATTGGAATTCCTATAGACTTACATCATTTTCCAAATACCCGCTTCAAGACTCACATCATTTTACAAATACCCACTTCAAGACTTACATCATTTTATTGTCTCATCGACGATATGTAATTAAACTGCCCATTTATGAAGCCGACTTCAGCTCCAAGACAAGCAATGCAGAGCCCGATCAAACCAGCGAATGCTATTTTTTCGATGTCGAAACAACCTCAAAACCAGCCGGATTACATTCGTGATAAAACGTGTAAAATAAAATTAGTGGAAACCATGGTTCGTTTAACACAAATGCAAAACATGTCCCCAATACTGGTCCACAATACTGGTAGAAATAATATTGTAGAACAAAGCCAGCATGGATCATTAATCTTGATTAATTAGTCGTTTTTGTCTTATTACCTGGTTTTCTATCGTAACCTAATAATCCGTATATAAATACAACCACAAGTAATCGTATTCATTATATGTTTAGGGGATTAAAATAGTTAAAATATATAATTGAATCTGTATTTAAAAGGGCTAAATATACAGTCGTCCCTGATTCGATTGATCTGAAATTTAGCACTCACTAAATTGTTAAACTTATTTCTCGCTTCTAATTTAAGGTTTATCATTTCCATTTGAAGAAAAGTATTTCGGAAATTTTTTAAACATCAAATGTTGTTTTTAGTAAAATCATTTGACTTCAAGTTGGTTCACTTTTCAGTACTAACGTAAATAACGAAGTGGATAAATTGTCTGGATATTTCGTGTACTAGGTTGATAAATATTTTTGCATTGCTATTATTACGGATGCAAAACACCTAAAGTTAAAGTATTCGGCTGATATCTGATTTAATCTTCCTAAGACTGCAGTAGAATATCCATCTCCTTTTTTAATTGCAATTAAGTCACGAAGAATTTAAACGACGATCATTGGATGTAATAACACAAAAAGATACTACTACGCATTTGCTACCATTTGTTAAAATGATCCTGTGTAGTAGCTCATTACGGTTCGGTAGCAACATATGAAAAATTCTCATTTACTTTCACAAAAACAAAAATGTTCATCGAAATTCTTAAAGTTCTTAATTTGATGCCGTTTACATATTTTCCTTAAATGTTTTAACAATCGATGTATTCCATAATTAGATTAGTTTTTACAAAGAAGTTTTAATTTATATAAGATTAAATTACGAGAATGACTACCTATAGGCTTGAAGAACATTTGAACAAAATTACAACAAATTTATTACTAATATGTTACCTACTAACTTTACATTGACTACTATTATTAAAGTACACCATTAATAAAAGTTCTCAACTCATTTATAAAACTCCAAATACGGTCGCCGTTCTGGATTTTAGTCAAATTTTTGATTGGAGCTCATAATTTTCTTTGGATGTGTAGAATGGTTCTTTCAAACAAATGTAACCAATGCGGAATTTCAAAAGCATGGGTTTTACAGGAGAAGTAAACTAACAGTTTGGCCAACTGCAAAATCCAGTATGGTGATTCCAGTAAGCTTATCAAAAAAGTTCACAGAGCCGAGTCCAATTTTCAACGGCTGCCAGCTCCGAATAACCCTTTTGATCCAAGCATCTCGTTGCCACCTTTGAACTGTCTTTGCAAGCTGCAGAGTTTCCACGGACGTGGCATTCACACCTCCTTCCATTCCGGAAAACACCGCAATAATAAGAAAAGTATCCAGAAAAATAGCAACAAAAAATGAAATTTGGATCAAGGGCGAACCTTCCTTTAATATAATTATTATTAGATATAGTGAAATAGTAAGCGCCATCGTTGACATGGCAAGCGTCGCCACAGTAATAAAGTGCTGATGGATGGAGTTATGCTGCTGAATCAAAAGCTGAATCTGACGGTACACCAACAAGATTTTAGGATTCGTTGAGCTTCTTCCACCGGAAACAGTTTTTGGTTGGTATCCGCTTAAATTCAAAAGTTTTTGGAAATGAAAGAAATAATTTTTGTAGCAGTAACAAAACACAAATCCAAATTGCGTGTTTGTAATGGAAATGGTCGAAAACAGACAAGCAAAATTAGAGGCAGAAAATGCAGCCAAGGTCAACTCAATCGGTGTGGTGAGCATGCCAAAGTGATTTGGTTCACATACGTTGTAAAATTTATACCCAAAGTTGCCGGGAAAACAAGAGAGAAAACTTTCAAGCAAAAACATCGCCATGGCCGCAACTAGAGCGCTGGTAGTTCCAATCATGTCGACTAAAATCACGTATTTGGATTGCTCCTCGAATTTGGATTTGCTTGGGAAAAAGTTGAGCATTTCTTCAAACTTGATAATTCCATTCGTAAGTTGAATCAGATCAGAAGTTTTTTCCAAAACCTTAAGGTTGATTAAAGCTGCTGCAAAAAATCCGGTAACAAGCATCGTACTCATTGCCATCATCCAAACTGGAATGTTTTGGGAGGTGGCTGTTTGAAATGTTATCACTAATATGTAAATGAAGTACATAAAGTTGAGGGCTTTGACGTGAAATTTTCTACTATCGCAACTTTCCACTTGATTCTGTTTCCTGTTGTATTTGATGGGAAGTCCTCCAAATATATTGGTTAGCAAAAGATGGGTTAGGAATAATCGGAATAGATATCTATTGGATAGCATTTTGTATTATATTTTGAAATTTTTGACGTCAATGGTAAGGTTTTTATTCTTTTTTTTGATTCTACAGTTGACACGTCAGATACAGTTTTAAAGCACTCTGAGTTTTGGTCCAGCAGGTTGATTTAAAGCAAGTGAGCAGAAATACAAAATGGTGAATGGTATATATCTCTTACTGTTACGGCTTTTCTGATACACCATTTGATTGCATATCTTGAGGAGGATCGCTTAAAACTATCACAACCATGACGTTTGACTTGGTTTTTGTACGCACATGATATTTATATATGCAAGATTGCTGTAAAGGTCTATAGGCACAAAGTATGTTTTTGATGATCTAGGGCAGAAAAATATGAGAATTGTAAGTAGTTCCTACTTACGATTTTTTGTTTTTTTTTGTTTTATCACTAAAGAATTTTAGGTTCTATAACTATACGAAGCGATAGTCAAAATCCATATTTGTTGGTTTGTTATCATGTAATCCACGAAGCTTCTGATGTCGTAGACTTTTTGTTGATATTAGGTACGAGGTTTTATACAAAACAAACCAATTCCAAAATGTGTTTGTTTACGAAAGTATATTACACCATATACGGAATTGGGTCTTCCAAGAAATACCGAGAAAAAAATTGATGAGAAGATTAAAAAACTTTAAACATAATTTGTCTTAGCGTTTAAGCAGGTTTATTACATCATTTTGTTTAAAAACCTTATTATTTTGAGAAGAAAAAAAGTTTGATGCAAATGTTTTGGATACCACTTCAACACAATTAAAAATCGTTTATTGGGGTTGTCCGGCTTATGTTACACAAGATAACTTATATCTTATTTTATATGAGCAAATCGGGCAAATAAAATGACTGCTAACATTTCACTGAACGTCGTTTTCCACAAAGTTAATCCACGGGAGGGATGGGCTTGTTCGAATAGTAATAAGTAACGCACAAATGAGAAACATCATTTTCTTTTGAAGTTTAAAATTTGGGCTCAGTAACAATATCCTTTTATCTTGTATCCTCTTTTATCAAACTAGCGTCGGTTTCTAAGAACGTGATAGTAAGACGTCCAAACTTTTTCTGATATTGGTTTATTGGACGTGTTGGTTTGGTGGTCGAAAACTTATAAATTTTAATTGAACAAAAACAATTTGAAATCGAATTTCCTTTTGATGGAATTTACTAAAAGCATAAATACCGATAAATATCCCAATCCAAAACGATGTCATGACGAAGTACCTATTGACGATTGTTGATTAAGGCTGATTAATTGACTGATTAATTGATTGATTAAGGTTTATTAAGGATTGTTGACGATATTATATGTACACACGATGTACACAAAATATTCTGGTAAAGTAAACCTCATGTTAGATGATTTTCTTTTAAATATTTACTAGATTACGGCGCCATATGTACTGGATTTCCGATTGTTTTCTAGTTTTTGTAGGAGAATGTCTGCCCTCCTAATGATTTGACCAAATTCACATCAATAATAATTAAGTAATACAGCTCTCGTTTAATAAACATTATGAAATGTATGGAGAAAGCAAAACCCTTCTGACCTACAAAATTTAGGTTCACTAACGATAACTTTTTTATCCAACGTGTGTCGGTTTATAAAACGAGATAATGGTACGTCTAAACTTCGTGTGTTATTGTTTCGGTTAGGTTGTCAAAAAGTAATAAATTATATGGTTTGTCAAATTCAGAAAAAACAGTTCGAGCGTGAATTGCCTTTTGATGGATGTACTAACAGCAATACCGATAAACATCGAGAGATCCATGAATTCAAAACGTTTCAATGACCAGAATGTTTTGACCATTGGCCACTATAGCATGTTTATTATATGTATACAAAATGTTCTGGTAAAGTAAGCCTGATGTTAGATGACTTTCGATTAAAAATTTACTATGCCTGAAAAACTGACCAGTTAATAATTTTCAGTAGAATGATGACGGAAAAACTGAGAAAACCGCTAACATCAACCAAGAAAAACATAACTCGATGTTTTTATCCCTGAATTTGTCCACCACATTAAAAAAGCCATTTATTGAGTTTACTCTAAATATTAGAATATTTTACACAACGTATTTACTATCTTATATATCAGTGATTCCAAGCCAATTCGACACCGACTCAAAAATCATGTCTGCAAAAACCACTTTTGTTATTAAAATATGAAAAACCCTTTGATTTTATGTAAATTGATGGAACACCAGGTTGGGGTATGTTGAGACAAAGGTGCTGGGGCTACTTGAACGGCTGATGACGGAACACAATTTACTCTTCACCAAGTTGACGGATTGAGCTGAAATTTGGCATGGAGACTCCTTGGTCGATTCCCCAGGGGGCATTTTCATCCATTTTTGAAAATTCATGTTTGGCGCCAAAATTTCGAATTTTGAAAATAACACCAAATTTTTTCGATTTTTTTGCTGGCTTTTTGATACATTTTGAAAAAGAAATGAGAAGTTTAGTTTGGTGTTTGAACGTACGACACAAAGAGTAAAAATTATTTAATAAATGATTCCCGACTTAAATTTTTCAGAGTTTTATATCGCATATAGATTGTAATTAAGTCACCTTTTTTAGCAAAGCATTAGGAGTCGGTATGAAGTAGGCGTAGAGATAGTGACACACTGCTTTTTACCAGCTAAAATCTTGTGTATTTTAAGTGTTCTTCGATGAGAAAATGGAAACTCAACACTAAACATAATTAAAAAGATCTTTTTAAACCGAATAATTATAAAAGAAGCAAGTTAACTGTTTGATTAATCGAAAAATCCAAAATCGTAACACCCGTAATTCCATCGAAGAAATTTACAGAACCAAATCCTATTTTAACCAGCTGCCAACTTCGAACTTTTCTTTTAACCAACGCGTCCTTTTGCCAGTTACCCACTTGCTTTGCAGCCTGCAAAGTGTCCCAAGACTTGATGTAAACTCCTCCGAGCAATCGTGACAGAACCAGAATAACTAGCATGGTGTCCACAAAAATTATGAAGAAAAATACTAGTTCAAACTCAAGCATCCCATCACTCAATAATGTAATTAGAATATAAAGTGCCATAGTAAGGCCCATTGAGCTTAGGGTCATCATGACAACAATGATAAAGTGTTGATACATAGTGTTTTGTTGTTGAATTAGGAGATGAATTTGCCAATAAACCAAAAGATCATGTCGCTTGAAACCGCCTCCATGTCTACTGTTTTTAGCCGACATAATGTGTTGACAATAAATCAAGTAGTTTTGGAAACAGTAGCAAAACACGGATGTAAATTGAGTGTTAATAATCGCAACTGTGGTTGATAGACAGGTAACATTAAAAGCGGAGAAGCTAGCCAGCAGGATTTCAATAAGTGTTGCGTAACTTCCGAATTGATTTGGTTTGCACCGGTGAAACATTTGATAGCCAAAATTGAAAGGAAAGCAAGGTTTGAATAGTGAAAATCCGAAGAATGATAGAGCGAAAACGGGAGCACAAGTTGTACCAATCATATCCGCTAAAACGAGCATCCTGTAAAGGTTCCCTTCGATGGTTGTTCGTACACCTCTTAATTTGTGGTGATTGGCTGCCTCAAACTTTAGCATTCGATTTGTGAGTTGAACAACATCTTTTATTTTCGTGTAGAAATCGTAATTGATAAACTGAACGATTAAGAATGTGCCAGCAAAAAATTCACTGAAAGCCATCATTACCATGGAGATGTTTGTGACAAGTGCTGTTTGAATTAAAACTGCAATCGTGTAAAAGAGAGAAATTAAATTGAAAACTTTGTAGCGCAGCTTTCTCTTTTCGGTGTATTCGAATCGTCCTTCAGTTTTATTAAAAATTATGGGAAAGCCTACGACAGCATGGGCAAGGGTAATGTTGAGGATCAGAAGACGATAAATTGCAGGCTTTAAAAGCATTTTGCAAAAAGTCAGAGTCAAACTTTTAACAAGAAAATTGTGTACGTTGTACTGCTACAAGGTTTTGATGAAGAATAAAGCGAAGGATATGGTGCAAATCTCTACTTCGGTTTGGTCTACTCCAAATCATGTCATAAGTAAATAATTTGGTCTCGTTTTACCAAGATGTTGAGATGCCATGGAACTTCGAGACGATCGTTCAACGATTATGTTGTGCTCGTCGAGCCAAGTTAATTTCTGTTGATGGGAAGAACAGATTAGCAAATATTTTTTTAAATATTAGATCCCCGTTCTTTTTCTTACACTTAGGAAGAAGTGAGATATTTATCGCTGTAGCATTTGATGAACCGATTGTTGGAGCGGTCGGTTTGAAAACAAACATGTTTGTTTCAACGCGACAGTTTTTTATAGATGATAATGGTATCAGTTTTCGTTAGACGAAGTAAACGTATGCATCCCAAATATGGAACCTTAAAGTTATCAATCCTATAAGTCGAGTTGGGCGACTTCGAGAAAAAAAGTGTTAAGGATCACCAAATTTATGCTTTTCGTTGTCCTGTCAAAGGTAAATATCTGAAATCGATTTTAAACGTTTATTTCACTTTTTTCTCGAAGTCGCCCAACTCGACTTCCAGGATTGATAAGTTTAAAGATCAATAGCTTGGAGCCCAATGGTCGGATTTTCTTAATTCTTTCTGCATTAGACTTCCGGTGCACGGTGACATGTCATCGCAGAACAAACACGGTTACTTTTTGCCTACCATGGTGGCTCTACATGTAGCCCCACATCGAAGGTCACATTTTCATAAAACTTTTGTATGGTCCGTATTACGGTACAAATACGGTTTCTGAATCCGTATTGGTCCACACGCTCAACTAAAAATTTAAAAAAATATGACATTTGTAACTTGACGTCGAATTTAAAATTTGAAAATCGGAGAGAAACTCACTCTGAAGAATCTAGGGCTGTGTGCAAATTTTCAGGTCAATCGGTCAATAAATGATTGAGTAAAACGCAAACCGTCGTTTGGCCTTCAAATGGCCCCAGCACAGTTGTCTCAACTTACCCCAAAGCCATAATGTGGACTTTTGCATAGCTAATACAATGTCTATCGATATATTATGAAAAACCGCTGATCGAGGATGCAAAGTTTTATTTTTCGTAGAAAAACTTTGTTTTTACTCTTATACTTCCGTACTCAAGATGTGAAAAATACCACACGTAAGTGATTGTTATGCAAGTTTTATTTCTACTGAGTTCTCCGTCTGTCTATGTGTCCGTCTTTTAACCGCTCAGGACCCAATTCGTCACAGAGGTATTACCCGCTAAGTTAATGCAGTGTAGTACTGTAAGTCCTAGTAATAACATTGGAATCTTATGAACATTTATTACTTACTTATGTTTCAGTAAAACAATTAATACCACACACAGATATTGTTGAGGAAAGCTAAAATGATTAGCTGGAATGTTGATGGCTTTAGGAGATTAAATAAAATAAAACAATGGTGATTTCTGTATTTTGTATTATATTTTATTCTACGCCCAGTCGGGTTGAAACTAAGTGATTATGCACAAGAAGTGCATACAACTAAAATTCTACTTTATGTACACGTCAATATGGTGGATCAAATTTTAGCACTTAATGTTATGAATAAAATATTATTACATCATCAGCAGGCTAATGGTCTGGTTAATGGAAAAATCAAGCACAACTAAGCCAGTAAGTTTGTCAAAAAAGTTGACAGATCCAAATCCAATTTTTAACGCTGGCCAGCTTTTAACCACTCTATTTGCCCAACGATCCCTTTGCCAATTTCCATTCGTGTGTGCAGCTTCCAACAATTCCCCAGATTTGGTGAAGACAGCGCCCTCCATTCCCGAAATAACTACAATGACGAGAAAAGAATCCAACGACGCAGCCGCGAACACCCCAATCTGCAGCAAGGAGGATCCTTGACCAAGCATAACGATAATGTAGTACAGGGCCACTGTAAGTAAGACTGACGCAGCAGAAAGCGTTACCACAACGATAACGCTTTGATGAATGGAGTTGTGTTGCTGAATGAGGAGATGAATTTGCCGAAATTTCAAAGAAACTTGATGTTTACGAATTATAAAATTGGCATTCGTAAGGTTACTACTTGAGACTATTAGTCGCCGACAGTGATCCAGGTATTGATTGTAGCAATAACAGAAAACGTATGTAAACTGGGTGAGCACAATCGCAACCGTGCATATTCCTCCAAGAAGATTTATGAAGGAGATTGCCACTAAAACCAATTTGGTGATTATACCAAAGCCAATCTCTTTTGTCCACGGTAAACACTCGGGGTAAAGTTGATAGCCAATGTTTGCTGGGAAGCAAGGTAGAATTAAAATGAGTGCGCACCAAGTAGCAGCCCCCACTGGAGCGGTGGTCGTTCCCAAAATATCAACGAGAAGCAAGGACTTGGGCTGATTTAACGTGTATTGTAAGCTACCATGTTTAAAATTATGACGCTCAAACAAAAGCATTCGATTGGTTAGTTGGACCAGGTCAGGAATTTTTTGAAAAACGTAGATATTAAAAATCAGAACTATAGCAAATCCTGAACAAATGAATGTGCTTAAGACCATCAGCCACAATGGAAAATTTTGGGCTAGAAAACTTTGCACTGAGAGTACGGAAACAAAAAAGATGAACATAAAGTTCCATTTTTTATACAGAAATCTGATTTTTTCATTGGTTTCTACTAGACCGTTTTTTCTATTGTAGATTACGGGAAAGCCAACAAACGTGTTTGTTAACAATAGGTTAATAAGAAAAAGACGAAACATATGGCGTTTCAAAAGCATTTTGAAGGAAGTTTAAACTGAGAACGGTTTTTAATAGCTTATGGTTTCAGTTAGATCTTGAAACTGAAGTAGTAGCCAATATTTTTGACGCAAAACGGATACTTATTTCAAGTGTCAAATATTTATAAACGTTTTAGTCTAAGATATGCTTATCTCTATACAATGAGAAAGGTTTTACGACAACATATATATGCGTAGAGAATATTGTAGAATAATTTAGTTGTAAAAGATATAATTGTAGAACATGGAATGCCACTTTCATAAATTCACATTCATATTTTATTCTTTCTGGAAATTCCTACTTGGCTTCCTACGAAGTATACATGGACTAATGGACTATTTAGCCTTTTACGACTCTTGCTTATTTTATCGGTTTTAGAATAATATTTTTGCATACACCTTGAAAAACCTGGAAGTGCTTTTATCATATTTTATCATAATCGTATGTTTGTAAACCCGATGGGGCGTTTTGAGAAATGGTGATTGTTTCATGTAACTAATTGTTGTACGTGGGTCAGGTGATGATAGGTGATGAAGTTTTGGGTCAGACGTGTGTTTAGTAGGTAATCATCCATCTTATATGTTTGTACGGCTAGTTTTGTGTTAATGCCATGTACAAATCGTCACTCAATGCACGTAAATGTTATGGTTGTAAATCAGTGTCAGAATTGTTATTTTAATTATCAAAGTTGCTAATAAGTGTCTTACAATATTCATTAAAGCAAGAACCAGAGAAAAATATCCAGTTTTTTAACTGTTAAACTTGAAATCCCACTGCACGCCTCGCAGTAAATTGTATTTCATTTTTATGTTCTCTGAATTTTTTGATATTACTTATCGAACTGGTATTCAGCTCAAACTTAACGAATTGGAGAAGAAATGTTAAAATCTAGCTTAATTAGTGCATAATTTAAACATAAATTT
>JAQGAP010002698.1:0-14337 GCA_034697805.1 Orchesella bifasciata | reverse complement strand
AGTGGTGCTGGAATGTTCAGGGGGGCTGAAATCGTGGGAACTGGTGCTGAGAGCATTGAAGTGATTTACATGGTTGTTTTGAGGATTGTGTCCAATCATGGTGCCATTGTTGGTTGTTGTCAGAACGACACTTGTTTTGTTTGTAGTCTAAAAATTTTTATGACAATTGTAGGGAAGTTTGCTATTTTCATTTTTATGAAACTGACATATTGAAAAAATACCATGATTTCAATTTTTCACTGCAAGATAATCAGGACGACTCAGTTAAATGCTATTTCATGCTTTTATGAATTCTTTTGTTTTCTGATAGCATAAAGCAACAGAAAAATTGTAACGAGATTACAAAGAGCTGGTTCATTTGCCTATATATCTTAGATTTCTTGACTACTCAAAAATCGTTATGCAGTACGTAGACCAACAGTCTGTATATCGAATCAATTTTGCTTTTGAAGTTTTATAGCTTTTACTTACCTACGTATATACATATAAACAAAAACGGTGAATGTTAAACGGTGAAAACCTGCATAAAGCAACTCGCAAACATCCAATTAATTGTTTACGGAGTCTTACGTTGAACTTTGATCTATCTTTGTTAGAAATCATTAACACACGTTAGCATTGTATGCATTCGTTCTTGCAAAACTTTCATGGCAGATATGATACGACATAATGTTAATATAACACAAGCACAATGCACCTTATGTAAGTTTGCCAAAAAAAATTCAAAATACTTTCGGTACTGTAATTAGTTTCGTACTAAACAAAATACGAAACAAACAAAGTTATTTGTTCACGTTCAAAAAATTTCTACTGTTTTCATATTCACAAATTTTTGTACAAATAGTAAATGAAAAGAAGTGCAATTTTAAGTTGTAAGATTCGAAATAGACACGTGTCATAACAAAAAAATTAATTCCAAATTTTAATATTTCAAATTTATAACAATGTATGAAGCATTATACAACAGTATATTGTACCTGCCAGAGCAAAGAGAAGAATCTAATGAACCGTTGTACCATTATAAAGAAGCAGCTGTGTCCATACGGTAATTACGTAGAGTGTAGAAAGTTAACGTTTTCCCGTCTAACTTCAACATCATCACTTGAAACGTTTTTCAGACGAGGAAAGTTTGATTGAAGAGGTGCCAGAGATTTTTGAGACTGAACAAATAGTTTAATGTAACATATCAAGACTTCTTGAGGTAAAATTTTCGGAAGAATTTTAACTTGTTTTAAAATTTCAGAAAACTAAAACTTAGTTTTCTGAAACAAAAAACGTAACACTGATAAAACTACCTTAATTTGGATTTCTCATGACGAAAGATTCTAAACTTCGATTTTAAAATCTGCGAGCGGAGTAATGTCTCTTGCCGTTTCGGTTTTAACTGAGCTAAAATGCAACTATTATTGAAGTCGAGTAATTCGGGTAAAAACTAATTCTGAGCGTTTATTCAATGGCCACTGATTGATTAAATAAACGGGCCAACCAAAAAATATAGTCTGGGTAACCGCGGCAGTCATTCATAAACTAATACATTCCGCTGTCCAGGTATTAATCCAAGTCAACAAATGTTTACTAATTGAAAACTAATTGAAAACCAATCAGCTCTAAATAATTTATTAGTAGATGCGGCGTTTTGTTTCTGCCGTCACGATGGCTATCTTGGTAATTGAAGTATGTATAGTTTTCATGTTTCTGGTGAAGAAAGCGACAAGATCGAAGAAAAAAACGGGCAACGATTTGTGCATTAACTCAGGCCCACAGGACTTGTAGGCAGCATAGCATTAGCTGTATTGAGTTATCCCACCCCAAGATGGTGAGGGAAATTTAAAAGTCCGTGTTACATAATTACATTTACATTAGATTTACATAACCCTTACAAAATTTTAAGCGTTTACTTATTTTATAACAATTGCAGAACACTTGTTGGGCTTTTTGACACTGTTGGTGTCCCGCAACTTTAAAATGGTTCTGCAATTTACGTTAGTTTAAAAACATTTTATTTGGACAATAAACCATTAAAAACAATTAGTAAGAAATTGTGTAGTTCAATACAATCTTTACACTTTCAATTTATCGTTTGTGTAATTCAACATACATATAATATCAATTTTGATAGTTTAGATCAATACACATATTTGATATACATTTCAAATACTGGATGAGTATACACATCCATCTTCGCGATAATAATGACTGATGCTGTATAAAGTAGAGGGTAATCAGGAATCGCTAATTAATTCTTGCTACAACTTCTGTTTGATACGATATCTACGAATGTAAATAAAGTTGCGAAGATAAATTGAAACCCGATATTAATTATCCTTGTTGTTGAACCATTTTACAAGCATTTAAGATTACCAAAGCTATTCCATTTATGTATGAGCGATGCATGTAATTGCAGAGCGTAGTGTTTTGTGATAAACTGAAACATTCCTTAATTTCTCAAAGAAAATCTTACTTTCCCTACAAAACTCCGGATGAAGTTTAGACCAAAGTGAAATTGAGAGCCGTTGGGTCTCCAAATCATATCACTGCTTGAGAACTGGAATATGAAACCAAAACTGCTCACTTTTATTTCACTTTGGAGAACATATTTTGATTGACAGCTGAACGTTTTATTTTGTATGCTCCAGCGGTCACCCACAAATTTAAAGTAGTGATGGTTGATTTCTCCCTCAATTATTGACAAACCTTATAAATGTTTTAGATGTTATGCTCAACCAGAAAGATATAAACGCGAGTGATAATACTTTAATATTCCTAGGTAAACAAATAAATAAATGAACATTTTTCGTCTGCGTATAATTGCCGAATCGTGTTTCTTTGTGGGTCATGACCAACTATGCACTAAAATGTGGAAAAATATTATTTGATGAGCACGGTCCCCTCTGTTTGCTCTTGCCTTAGTTTCAAGACATCAGATCGGTTTGATACTTCTTCTAAAATATACTCATTCCATCAACAGGATAAAGTTTACTTTTATTTTGTCCTAAACGATCATTTCTAAGCCCAGTATCGTAACAATTACAGTGTGAATCAGTCCACGTGGACGGCCCTGGTGTAAAGAATGCCACGTAATGGAAATGGGAGTGCTGGTCGTAAGTAAAAATATATGTATATATCAAATTTTATTAAAAGTATTGTTTTCTAGCAGTCTTTTATATTTACTAGCAACTGGCCCAGTAGAAAGCATTAAATCAATGTTGGATAAAGTCAAAATGGCATGTACAAAGCGTCAGAACGAAGTCATCGAAGCAGAGCCTCCTCCAGAATTTATTCTCAACGTGAATCCGGTGCCCGATAACGAAGATGAACCTGAGGTAGACGAGTATTTATCTCTATCTCATGATGATCAAAAAATTGAGTAGCAACACGAACCAGCTTTAATTTGGTACATGTTGAAAATAAATGCTTTTAAACGATGATAACCTCCCTAATATACATTCTTCTGTATGAATTATTACTACCTAATGTTGATATTAAAATAATAAAAACTTGATGTGCGACTCATAATGCGTAGATCCTTTGCCCATTCTTTGAAGCGATCCACTTCTTCTGCAGCTCCTTCAAGAACTTGTGTTTGGTCTGCAAATTGGGCATTTTGATTGCATCCACACCTCGCTGGCACCGTTCCACTTTGTTAACCGTGATGGACACTTCCTTTCCACAGAAAAAGAACCACATATATATCCAGCCATGGTTAACAAGCAGCAGTGTTGATTTTTGGAGGAAATTCGAAGCCCACATGACTCAATTGAAAATGTTCGAGGTTACTATCCCGTCGACAAAATCCCTAAAGCAAATATTACTGAAATTGACACCCAACTTGCGCTTCCTATCATTTTAAAGCAACCCGTTCTCGCATGGGACTCCGTTTGGGGATCCGTTCCCTTTGACGGCTCAGGAATGGGTTGGAAGGGTGGTTCCTCCTTGAAAGGGACGAGTGGGCTCCTACCGCCACCTAAGTCCAGAAAAACTTGACCACGGTTATTTGAAACCAGTAAAACCACAAGCTCAAAGAGGACTATTTTGAGTAAAAACCTACATGAAGATCAGTCTCTTATATATTCAAAATCAAAACGTACCATATATTCATCTCAGCTTGAGCTTCAAGTGGAAAAATAGAGTTGAGCCAAACGCGATCTTCACCTTCTTCCCCTTTCAATGCAAGTGAATTTATGCACAACACTATTTTTGTTCAGTATCAAGCAACGTACATAATATTTTTATTCTCATGACTCATGTGTCTCTCTGTCCGATCATAAAGTTTTCTTATTGGTAGATCTTAATAATTTTGCCAATATTTGTTAATACAAAGAAAAAATATCTCCACATTTCATCCACCATCAAATATTGATTAAATGTGGAACTGAAAACACGTCAGGATCATTCATAATCGGAAATATTAGCAGGAATTCCCTGGTAATTATAGTCCGTAAAGTTGCACGGAGTCACCTTAATCCTCTCTGTAGCCAAACCAAAACCAAAATATGCAGAATTATTAGTCACTCTTTCAAAATGAGTTACTCACAAATGAAATTGATAGGCTACAAATTATGAAACTTACGATTGCCCAACTCCATCATGTTGCACCAGAGATAAGAGACTAGAAATATGAACAGAAAAGATCACCATTATTTTGAGTAAAAGTTAAAAAGAGGAGGGATATGTTTTAAAAGAACTATTGAATAAAACTACTTCACTTACGAAGCCCAATGATGACAAATCCAGCCAAAAGGAAGAGCAATAGGGAGTAATACCGGCGACAGCTTGGGGACCTGTAAGGAAGGTCACGAGATTCCATGGAATCCCATCGGGAAACTGGGATTTCCCAGTCATTTGTCGACATCATAAAATCCTTTTCCTCTCCAACCTGAAAATAGCACCAAAAATTGGCAAGAATCATTATCTTCCCTTCACAAAAAATACCACAATAATTTTCGCCATGAATATATTTTTAATCACGATAATATTCGCAAAATATTTACCTTCACACAGAGTTAGAATAAATTTGATTTCCGAAGCGAATTCACTGAAATATTTCCAAGGATTGGAAGCAGCAAAGGGATGCTGATGAGGAGCTCATCAAAATCAAAACAAATGTGATTTATTTCCTCTATTATACACAACAGGTAGGGCCAACATGTGGTTAGGTTTTTCCTCCTCCAGACTCCCAACTACGCTGATTCCATGCTCGGATTGGGGTGAAGTTGAATGGTATGGGGTACACGGAAATGCTATAAAGGCTATAAATCAAGGCTATGCTACGCTACGGAAAAGGTTGAAGGATAGACGTCTCAAAGCGCAACATCTCACTTTCAGTGAGCAGCTTTCGGCTGAAAAGGAACCAGGATGTTGAGACTCTTCATGTTGTCTTTGGTTTTCTCACCACAATCACAATGGTTGTGAGTTAATTTAAAGCTAAAAACCTTTTGTTTTGCTCTACTTATCGCGAAGAAGTGGACCGGATAAATTCATCAGCATTTTCTTTTCAAGGTAATAAATCTGCTTGTGTTCGGTGTGGATACGTTTAGAAGAATTAATTTTATTCGAAAAAAAAACTCGACTTCTTCGCGACTTTCATGCGATTTTTCTCAAAAACACATTTCTTCTTGCTTTTTTTGGTATTCTCCTTCCTCTTTTAGTCAAGGGTCCAGCCAGTCCCTGGTTTGTGAGTAAGGATCTCCACTGGAGGAGATTTCCTGTTATTTTTTCTTATAGAAAATGTTTCAGTTGTTTGTAGCTAAAATAAATTATTATGTTCCCTATCAAAATCTTGAACTTGATGACCTTGATATTATCATCATGCATTTATTTCATACTGCATCGATTCATAATGAAAGTAAACTAGATGAGAAAGGTATCACAATCGCGGTATGTCTATCAAAGTCGTAGGAAAATAATTTAATTCGGGGATTATGCACAATTTTTATTTCGAAGAAACATTTCAGTTTCCTTATTTAATTTTAATATTTACGGTTATCTTAATACTTTTAAATATTCGAAGCGATAACTCGCATTGTAAATTTCAAATACTGCAGAAGAGTTACTGCAGCAAGAGAAGGCTGGCAGTTTGATTAATACAGAAGCTAACTAAGTTCAGAGGTGTCAGTTCATCAACACAATTGCCATGGCTAATATTACACCTAAGGGGAAACAGAGACTTGACAAACCGCTCAGCCCATTTCCTTTGCTTTGGAGCATTAAAATGGGAGAAACGTAAAGCCTTCATGATTAAAATGCTGCGTTTCGAGGCTAAGTGAAGTCGTGCAAACAGAGTAGTGTACACAATAAGAAACAGTGCAGCATTGAATGCAGCAATAACAAATAAAACAAGCTCGGGTGTCGAAATACGGACTCCTAATGAAATAATCACATAAAAGCCAATAACTACGGCAGAAATGTCTATGAAAATAACAGCACCGACAAGGTTGCTTTGTTGCGCCGCATTATAATACCGGTTCAGAATTTGAACTTGCTGAAGTCGGTGCAGGTTTTCGATGGATTGTTCAGAGTTGGCTACTAAAGTAGACGTAATATACTGCACGTAACGTCTCATGCAGTATGCCGGAACTAATGAGAAGCAGTAAACAAAAATGACGAAATTTCCTGCGGCGTCAATAGCAAGCCAAAATCCAGTGGCACAGTAACAAATTAGTTGTAGAATAGAGGAATATCTCCATCGCTGAACTCCTCTATCCAAGCTATTACACTCCGGAATGGAAAAATAGCCAAACGTGATGGAATTACACTTCATAAACCACATTACAGCGGTATACGGAAGGACATTTAGGGCAGGAAATGTGAGTCCACATACAATAAGAAACTTGATGAATTGAGACTCATTTTTATTTCCTCCAGTGACTAGTTTTGATCTGCATATATCTGAAAGAAAATTTATTCATTGATTTACACGCTAAGAAAAAATAAACATATTTAACAATTTTTGTTTGTAGTACACTTTTGATGGCGCTTCTCGAACTGAATAAAAAGGTTGTACAATTCAATGAAACATGCTCGTCTATTGCTTAGCATCAACTTGGTAAAACAGTATGTAGCACCTGCTAGTGCAAAGAGAAGGCTTTCTAACAAAATTATTAGTGGAGCCGTTGTGCATTTGTAAAGAAGCTGTGCCCATATTATGATTACGTAGAGTGTAAAAAGAGCGGTTTTAACGTTTTCTCGTCTAACCTCAACATCATCACTTGAAACTAGTTTTCCAGAAGGAGAAATTCTGATTGAAGAGGTACCGTAGATTTTTTGAGAGCAAAAAAAGAGCTCAGTATAACTGATCAAGTTTTCCTGAAGTAGCATTATGCTGACTTGTTTTATTTTTGTAGAGCCTTTTGGTTACAGCCAGCTTTGCACGCTGTTATAAACGTTTAACGTTGTGTTTCTTATAACAGTATTATAAAATTGATGTTACAGTCAAATCTGTAAGGATACACACTTGGATCTTTAACTTGCCGTTGATCGTTTACGCTTAGACTGAGTTAAGCATAACTTGTTTTACTGACCTACGTCGTTTTTCTTACTAAACCAAAAACGTTTTTATTTGTTGTTGAGGTTTACTAGGTTTTGCAAGGGTAAACGCGGCAGCCATACATGTACTGATGCAATAAGCTGTCCAGGTAGTAATCCCAGTGAAATCAACGTTATATAATTGAGCACTTATTAGCCATAACAAAATTTCAGCTGTATTATTTTGTGTCTGCCAGCACGATGACAATCGCATCGATTGACTTACGTAAAGTTTCCATGTTTCTAACAAAGATAAAGCGACGAGATAGCGAGGAAAAAAAAACGAGTTACAAATTGTAAATTACCTAACGGGACATGTTATTACATTACGGTTGCCTTTAAAAAATTGTAAACGGTTATATTTATTGTTGGCTTATTTTATACCATTAAAAAACTTGTTGGACTTTTCACGAGTTTTTTGTGTCCGTCAGCTACAAAATACTCTGGTGAGTTTTAAAATATTTAAATTGGGCAATTAATCATTCAGAAAAATAAGTTATAACTTGGTCAATTGAATGCAACCTTTTCCCTTATCAATTTTACAATTTATCATTTGTATGATTTTATACATACATGGAATACCAACTTTGATAGTTTAGTTTGATATACACAAACAACATATGATGTGATACTTTTGTCAATTACAAGGTCAGTTTATCTTTTCGTTCATAATTGTGGATATTCTAGAAAGTAGTGAGTTATCAGAATCAGGGATCGCTAATTAAATCTTGTTGCAAATTTTGTTTGATATGATGTCTAAGAAAGCCATTAAAATGAAATACTGATAACGCTTCTTGTAAATTTTTTTAATATGTAGTTTTTAGTGATAAATTAAAACATTCCTTCACTGCATAAGGAACCATTTAATTTCATTTACGAAACTTCGTATGAAGTTTAGATAATGTTTTCCAAACAGTAGTGAAACCCGCTGGCTATCCAAATCATATCATTGCATAAAATCTGGAATATGAAACTGCTCAAAATTATTTCAGTTCGGAATACCTTTGCTTTTGATTGACAGTTGAAAGCTTTTATTTTGTTCGCTCTCATCGTCACCCACCAATTTGAAGTATTGATGTTTGATTTCCTCGTTAATTATTGACGTACCTTATAAATGTTTTAGATGTTATGCTCACGAAGAAAGATATAAACGCGAGTGATACCCAACTAGCACGAAAGCTGGTTGCATGTTGGCTATACCAGCAGAACTGTTGGTCAGCTCATGGCATGCACAGTACACGGTTAGCCAACACAAAGCCATCACGATGCCATTAGTTGAAACCAAACTAGGTATTTCTTTAAGGATAATTTGTTTACCAGCAAATAGCCAGCGATGGTCCAGCATAGTAAAAACCGAAGCCAGTACCGTTTTTGGAATTTCATCCGTTGTGCATAGCTTTAAGCATGAATCATCTGTGTATATTTATAGTTACGGTCTACGCAGAAGCTTAAAAATTTGGTCAACTCCAAAAATTTGTCACAAGTAGTTGGACGAGTGATGGAAGTTAGTAGTTGTTGTTCTGATAAGTGACATTTAAACTTGTTCCATAATTAAATAGCAAACTACTGCTATTAAACTGCTTCAGGGAAACTTTGTTGGAGGAAAGCTTAAGTTTGTGTTACAAAATTAAGAAAATTAATGTTAGATACTTCAAAGATAAGTGATGATAAAGAATATTCTTGCTGTAGTTAGTAGTTGTAATATTTCTAACCTAAATCTTTGTACTATTATTTAAATTGAATTCTTTAGTTCATAATGAATGTTGATAATTAAAAATAATTCTGTATTATAATAATTTACTCTGGTAATTCGAGATGTTCTAGTTTGTTTTCAATGTGTTAATATTTGCATTTTGTAATCATAATGACTAAATAATGATGATGTACTACTGCAAATGAATTTTTCAATCTTTCATTCATAATAAAAGTAGTCAACTAATCATCAAGGCATACTAATGGCATCGTTAAGGTTTCGCATCGTCACTACCAATACTGAAATCGGCTCTCCCAACGCGTATCCGACATGCTGGCATTATGCTGGGTAGCCAGTAGTGGCCCAGTATGCTAGCCGTCAAGCGGCCCGGTACTGGTAAACTGGTCAAATCGACACGCTGCCATTACGGTAAAGCCAGTATTGGTCCAGACAAACGCCAGCATGCTCGTGCTAGTTGGGAATACTTCAATATTCGTAGGCAAACATATTCCGTCTGCTTTTAATTGCCTAACCGTGTTTCTTTGTCGGTCATGGTCAAATATGGACAAATAATTGGAGGAATATTATGCGATGTCTACTTTGTATGCTCTTGCCTTTGTTTTAAAGCATCAGTTCAGTTTGGGATTTCTTCGAAAATTCACTCATTTCATCAACCGCTTTAAGTCTCTCCTATTTAATCCTATTCAAGCATTTCTGAATTCCAGTTAAGGTTGAAACAGTCGTGATCATCTGGGTGTACAGAATGCCACGTAATGGAAAAGAGAGTGCTGGCCGTAAGCAAAAATATAAATCTATATCACATGAGTTTTTTGTATTCTAGCAGCCCTTTATTTTTTCAGCAATGGGCTCAGTGGGAAGCCTCAAGTCAATGTTTGGTCAAGTTAAGATGGCATGTACAAAGCGTAAGAAGAAAGGAATCCAAGCAGAGCCTCCTCCGCAATTTTTTGTAAAAGTGAGTCCAGTACCAGACAACGATGATTCCACTGAGGTAGACGTGGTTTAGTTTTGAATGGAGAATCCTTCATATCATAAAAAAGTAATGCAAGCCTGAGCGGAAGAGAGAAAATGTGCTTACTTGATTGTCAAAGAACTCAAATATCACTTTTAAGTTTATTGTTAGTTTTAGGTGGCTGATCCAACAATTCCTTTTTGAAACAAAAAAGGACACAATACAAAATTTGATAGTTCTACATTGCACGTAGATATGTTGTAAATTAATAAATTTCAGTATGTGTGCTAAGTTGTAGAACTAGAACTAATTTATAAAATTTGTAACTTGTATATTCCTTAGCGAACTGCAGTTTTAATGATTTAATGATTCTAGTATTGTGGTTTCCACTACTTTTTGAAAACATAATATGGTGTAAAAATTATTTTCAATTGATAATTTGAGTTTGGTTAAAAAATCATTTGCTACATTATTTAATTTACAATACTGGTATCTCAGGAATTTACGGAAAAAGCGCACGTAGTTTCTTCAACATGTGTCTAAAATCTCAACATGATGAAATATTTATTGACTTCTAAAGTAAAAACAAACAAGCATAACATTTAATTTCCAATCGTCCAAACCAATCCACACAGATTTACAATTCTCATCTATATTGAAAGAGTTCAAAACTGATGGCTGAACATACGTTGGTTTTTATAATACTACGTTATTTTCCATAAACCAACGTCTAATAGGCTAATTACAATGTTCATTGGTGGCAATTAACCACTCATTCTAAATTGAAGCTATACAATGGCAGTGTAAAACAGATAAAATAACGCTAAACATAATGTTATACTGAAGCAAGTAAACTTTACGGATAATAATTGAGACATTTTACGGAATTTAACAAAAGATTGAGTAGTCATTGGCGTTCCAGTAGTTGATCACAGGGTCTTCGTTGTTCAGTGAGCGGCCGTAACGATGTCGGCTCATCACGATATAAAAAACCGTCTCGTTAAAGTAAACCCCCAAAACCTGGTTCTGGTTCCGGTTCTACTTCCTCAGACGTGGTTTGGGATGTTACTTGCTTTCAATTCCAGTTATTGCAAGTTATTTTATTTAAAATAATAAATTGGAGCATTTATAATCTAGCTAATCAATTACTTACCTCCATAGCGATCACCAAAAACATCACACAGATGATCAATACGGTTGCAAATTTCATGCTAATTCTTCCACTGCAAGTCTTCTCTCGGTTGTTGGTAGTTGGTAGATGCTCGGTTGGTAATGTTATGAAACTAAAACTAATACAACAAGCGAGGATTCACATTACATTACACTGCGCCGAAGAAGTAACTCTTCATTTTACATGCGCATACGGAAACGACGGTGATTAATATATATTAACTACACTCATAAAAGTTTAATAGGCAAACAATTATCGGACTCATTTCCTATCTACATACAATGACGCAAGAGCTGCATGTGAGCCTAATTATTCAACTATCTTTATTTCGAAGTAAACTTGTCTGCTCTTGCTAGTTTTGGAGTAAAAATTTTCAATACCTTTGTTTGGTTATCAGACAAGTTTTTAGACAGAACCTTGTAATAAATTCTGACTGAATATATAGTTAAAAAATTCAAAAAATCTGTTGATAGCAGAAAAAAGAGAACCTGGCTCTCATAAAAACTTCGTAAAAGAAATTCTACCGTAAATGTATGATTACGATCATGCTTTCCATTTTTAATATTTCCATTTCCATCGTCATTTATATTTTGTTTAAAATGTGTAGTTCAGATGTCTTGGACAATCCGTACAATTTTGTGTATTAACTTTACCAACCGCATCTTAAGTTTAAAGCTACAAAATTGGCTACACCTTGATAAGCGTTTAGAGCTACAGATTTCAAGATTACATTTGTTCTGTCATGTTGAATCGACTTTTTTACCGATGCTTGCAAATAAAAGTCTAGTGACCCAGAAGCGAATCGGAAACAAAAGTAATTAAAATTTGTGTATTACAAAAACCAACGCCAGTATGACCTACGTGAAACCCGACGTTTCAGTTTGTTAAAGCTCTCAAGTTAGCAGTCTGGATGTCAATAATACTCGAATGCAGTGTTTTTGTTGCGAAAGCATCAAATTTGCACAGAAATTGAAATAAAATAAATTAAAGTTCTGCAAGAATGTAGCATGCCCAAACCCATTCTGAAACAATTGCTGTCAATCATTTTAGTATTGATGCTCGCATTTTTTAACAAAGCCAATAATTACTCGACCATACAGGTACACAATCAAAATTGCCAATTGGACATTCGCATTTACTTGTTCGTGGGAAAAGAAATCAAATTTTGGATCTTGTAATTGACAGCTAATATGTAGGTAGTGATGCAATAAAATTTATTGCGTGCTTTTGATTTCGGAAGCAGGTTTTCTATTACAAACATAAACAAATATTTAGAGTTTTGTAGGTAAAGGTGTTCCTCAGAGAAAATGGAAAAAGCTGCTAAAAGTAATACTTTATCTACCTATTTGGAAAGTTATTCTTGGATAAGACAGACCAACAACATTAAGAGAAAATTTAGCACTAAAAACCATGTTACAATAATAGCCAAAAATAATACAAGTTAATTTCGTTTGGCTACGAAACCGATTTTCAAAAAGTGTAATGTATTCTTAAATGTGTGTTGCTTATCGACCTCGTAATTACACAAAGAGGCCATTGGTATTTGACGTTTACGCCAAAATAATACAAGTTTTTTTAAATTATTGTAAATATCATTTCGTTAAGGTTATATTTATTTGTGAACAAGTCAATTAACACATAATTTTAAAGGAATTTAGTATGTATATACATGTATATTGGAAGAAACTTAAATTTTTTTATTCATTGTTACAACTGAATTAGTTTCCTTTAGCGATTTATTAATTTATTTTATTTCAGTATAGCATGTAAGTCAGACGTGTTTTGCATTAAGACGTACATTAGTGGTGAATTTTGCAAAACTTTCCCATCTGTGGCACAACCAACTCAACTAATGCTCTAACCTCATTCTGCTCAATGGTTTATCTTGTGGTTGATACATTATTCCGCCCATGACAAATGGATGAAATAGCAAGTAAGCTACATAACAGGAAAAATGGAAAGAATACTCGGGGGAACAATAAAGCAGCTAACAAACAACCAACTATCGACCTCGCAGGAAACTGCTTTAATTTTATTTCTAAGTTGTCAGCAAAATAGTTCGCTAATTGGAAATACCTGTAGCGGCCCCTTTCAAAACAATAAGTAGGTGCAAAAACAATCAGCTTCCACAAAATCAACAAAACCCTGCCAAGAAACAAAAAACAAAGGAAGTAAACAAGAAAGGAAAAAATTCCCAGAACTTTCACAAACAATAGAGCAACTTTGATTGCCGAATACTCCCGAAAAGCCTCTTTAGCCTTATCCGAATAATATTTTGGAATTCCAAGAATGGTTGCAATAAACTGAATAAAAGTGATTACTTTTGTGGAATCAAGTTTGTTTTTGTTTTCAATTTTCTGCATGGCAGTTTTATGCAACTCGTTTATTTTGAGCTGTTGTTCGCCATCTAGAATCTTTCCCAACCGCTGGCTAAAATCAGCAGCGATTGCTGCTTCCAGCACATATTTCTGATTTTCTGTGCATTTAGCATTGAACTCTGCAAGGAGGGTATTTCTTAATTCATTGGGATTTTGTACCTGCACGAAGTTATTCTCCTGCTGAATGTTATCAAAAACCTTTTCTAAACCAATTATGTACAAGCGGATGCAGGAATCATACTCAACCTCACACATTTTGTAGAAGATATTTTTGTGTTCTAACATATCATCAAAAAACTGTCTAAAATTCTGAGTAAGCTTATCTTTTAATTCCATTGTGGCAGATGTAATTTGAGTGGCATTCAAATTCATTGGATTTTCTTGTAGCTTTTCAATTGTAGATTTCTCAAGCTGTTTATGAAACGTCAATAATTTTTCTTCTGAATCAGTTTCTTTTGCATGCGCTTGCAGGTTTTCAAGGTGCTTATTAGCAAGTATTTGTATGATTTCCGTTTTGTTCTTATTTTGTTCAGAAAGCAGTTTCTTGCAGTTATCAAATACGACTGAGTAAGTCTTATCGATAGATTCCTGCAGCTGATCT
>JAQGAP010002697.1:0-14338 GCA_034697805.1 Orchesella bifasciata | reverse complement strand
AAATCCAAAATTCCATTGTAAGCTCCCAGTGTTTCATACATGTTTCTAAATATGGTTATCTCTATTTGAATCATGTTTAGAAGAAGCGCTCCACCCGTCAGTAAACACACCAAGTTTAGCCGAGTAAAATCCGGTTTGGGATGCAGCCATCGGTAGTCCACACAAATGTAAATGCAGGTCATTGCTAGAAGTAATATAATCACGTTTGCTACAATAAAGGGGAGCCACTTGTGGTAAGGTTTGAGCAGAACTATTTTCGTGAAATTTGAATCCCACTTCATAGGCATGGGATACATCCAGCAAAACAGGAAGTTTTGCAGTTTTAGTATGATAATGTGAATGTCAGTTAGCATCGTGTTTATGTTACTGTCACGATTGCAACAAAAAATCCAAAATTCCTGAAATAGGCTTTAGCATCAGTTGATTATTAAATTTGAAATCTATGATGTCTTCATTTGAGTGTCAACGCGACGAATAGCAGGCCTGAAATGCAAATACCCTACACACTGAACGATTTTTGAAGTTTGAGAAGGTAGTTTAATATGTTTTGTAGTTTCTAGAATTAATTTATTATTTAAAGTCTCCTTTTGTTTTTATGGAAAAGAATTATAACTATACATAATATACTAAAGTGAAATTGGAGACTTTCAGGTACCTTTGCTTTTGTTGGAAGTCCAACATTTTGTACAATATCGAACACAAATTAAATAAGGAGGTTTTTCTCGAAAAAATTGTGGGAAGGATATACGGCAGAAAATTTTAGGTTGGGATTCAAACCCCCTACTGCTGCTTTTTGGTAGGTAAAGAGGGTTGGGAATTAACTATTTGTTTATGATATGACATGAACACATGTAATTAAAGTAGTTACAAATGAAGCTTCATATTAATTGGAGCAGATCCATTTCAAGAGAGGTCTGGTCATGGATGATTATAAGTTAAGAGTGTCAGAAAAATTGCTTTTGGATACTTCATAACAAGGTTAAACAAATGATGGTATGAACTCAATCCCGGTGAAGCTTCATTTAAAACGTTAACACCATACTTCAAATGAATTCTATTTTGTTAGTCCAGGTTTTGTTCCTGAAGGCCTAGCACAAAATTTAAATAACGACAGTTACTAGCATAGTTTTACAAAATGCATAAAATCTGGTATACATTCTGTTTCATTTATTTGAGTTCTCGTTTTGACACGAGTAAGGCCCAACAAATTAAAAACCTTTATCCCAACATATTTATTAAATCCTGTACAATATTTATTTGGAAAGCTGGTGGTAGTAACAGGACACACTACAAACTTTCTGAAAACACTTTTAGACAATGCGCAACTACGCCTTATAACTGCATTCTACTTCACAAGTTCCAGTACAGGCACCGTTTTCAGTTTAACGACATCCAATTCTACAAAGACAAATGTCACCTGTTTCGAATTCTAAGGCTGAAGTTTTCGCCTCCATGTGTTGCAATTGTACCCAACGGGAATCTCTTTAGACGGGAAAAGTACAAAAACCAGAAAGGGAAAATATACACACTTTCCTTAGGAAAAACAAATATCCAAGCAGTAAGATCAATATTCCACAAACCTCCCACATTCGTATTTTTCTTGGTTGAATTACCCGACTCTCAAAAAGGAAAAATTCCGAAGTTGTACCTAAACCGAATGATGGCGCTATCTAAAGTTATAATGATTGGAATAAGTAAGTTTGACGGAGGATTGTTTCTAATGAGTCAGTTGAGCATTGGAGAACTCCCAGATGTTGAGGAACCATGTGAAGAACAAGATATGAAGGACTGCAACTGGTGTTGTTCGAAAGCTTATGAAACAAAATTACAACACCTTTCCCAAGGACTATCGCCGGATGAAATTAAAAGAAACTGGAAAATTTGGAACAGTAACTGGAATATGGGCCGATTTCCTCAAAAAATTGACTGCGACCAATTCGTCCTCTTTCCTAATATTTATAGACAGAAATTTCCGAAATTGCGGTTACCTCAAAATCACGAAGCAGAAAACTGTATCCTGGAAATGATTCAGTTGCGGTACAACTGCACTGATGAAAACTGTAATAGTTTTCTCTCGTCGCTGGTTCACTACATTGCAATGCAAAACGGACAGATTGCAGCTGCCTACTCGTTTCCAAATGCGGGAATGAAGCTTTTCGGAAAGAATTTTGTATTGTTTAAAACAATCACTAACAATCACGTTATTGATGCTGATGCGCTGCTGGAACCAATTCCTCTCTTTTGGTGGGCTATAATTTTTGCCCTATTTTCAATGGTTTTTGCCACACTTTATCTTCTCAAAACAAACCATGCGATGCTGATAATCCTTCAAGTAGCGCTGGAACAGGACTTCAGTTTGGTCGGGGAACTGAGATGGAGAAAGTGTTTGATAATTGGATTGTGGTCTTTTGGATGCATACTTTTACGAAATGTATACACATCCTCGATGTATTCATTTATAACAGCAAAATCTAGTCCAACTGCTCCGTCCACTTTAGATCAAATTGTGAATGACAGCAAAATCGACATAATTCATACAAATAAGGAGTTACAATATTTCACTTCAATAAAAGAGCACGTAACAACTGATTTACGGAATTATATGACAAAACGAAACACTAAAGTTACCGAATGTACCATTTATGACCATTCAGTATCAGAAGCTTTAAGATATGTTTCGTTTTTCAAAAATCTTACAAATTTCGGGGAAATATGGTGCGGATTTATTGACAATGAACTGAATATTTATAGGTCCGTGAACACTGAGAAAAAATTGGAACAACTTGCGCTAGTTTACCATAGTACTAGCGTTTACAAAGCTGTATTTTCAGTTTTGGGTAAGCGATTCAGGTTTAGCAGCAACGAGAATGATTTTGAAGTGAAAATTTATGTGTACCATTCTCATTTTAGTCACGGGTTTAAAGTCTTTTATCATAATTCGATAGGCTGGATGGAAGCTACAGGGATACTAGGTTTGATAAGAAGTGGTTATCAAGCCAATAAAGAGATCGTGGAGCTAGCAAAGTATAGCAAGGAATTATATATCGATATGAAAACTTTCCTTCGGTCTTTCCGAGATGCAAAAAACACTATGTCATTAATGCACGATTTTGGCAATGACAGTTCTCACGATTTAGTAGAAGCTACAAAAATGGAGTCCCTTATTGTTGTTTGGTTTCTTTATGTGGGGCTGATTGCTGTATGCGTGACAGCATTAGCTGCTGAAAAATTGGTAAATCAAAGTATAGAGTATAAAAACAAAAATAATTTTGATTCCGTATTTGAGTTTCTGCCATAAAAATATTTTGTTTACTTTATCGTATAATATATGGCAGTTGTACCTATCTGTGCTGAAGTTTATTAAAGTAAGAATACATACTATTATAATTATATCGATTGGTGTCGTTAAATTAGATGGTGGTATCGTCATTTCAATATTATTTTAATTTAAGCTTTGTATAGTAACAAAGCGGTGATGCATTAACCACAAGATTTCCTGATCGGAGTCATGTATAGGTATTGATGAGGTGACATCAGGACGGTACGGTTAAGGTACTGTAGCCAAATCCACCATTCAGAAAAAATAGTTAGTGGGATACCTTGACTAAAGAACTAATTTGAGAACTTTTTGGGAATGTAACTTTTAGTACTTAGGACCTTGTTCAGGTCTGGCAGATGTTTGTCAATGCACCCCCTGTAGTTATATTAAAAAATTGAGTGGAGAAATAGGTTGGCCCACATTGAAATTAAGTGGGTTTTTAATAACATTCTTGCATTGTTTTTACCCATTATACGGCACAGAACGAGTACCTCTCGCAGTCCATTTTAAGTATGACGCTTTATACGGCTTAGAAATATATAGGAGGATGATATGTAATATTGAGAAGGTATAAAAAGGTAAAGAAAAATTGTATAATTCGTTCTTCCTTACTATCATAATATTTTAAGAAACCTGAAAATCCAGATTAAGAACAATACCACCCCACTAATTGTGATCTTTGTTCTAGTCTAGAGACATTCAACAATAGACGGTGGTCATCACCGTCACGTTTCATAAATACCAGATGCCAATTAATATTGTCAAGGCTTTATAATTTTATTGACACATTTGATGATGCATAATAATGAAATAGTCGCGTTCCATGGGTTACACCAAATTGGAATATGGAAAATTTGAGAGAATAGTTTTTACCCTGGTTTAAACAGCTATAAAAACAATTTTTACATGCAAATGATTAATTTCTTGGATATTATTTAGCATAGTTGACGATCATTGTTTGTAACAATAAATACATATTGTATCCATGTATCCAAGCAAAATTTTCCTTTATTTCTTTTCTCAAACTTCGATATCTTCAGAGTAAATTTATAGGTGTAATAAAGATTTGAACACGTTGCAACAGATTGGAAAATATTTATCACGATCTTTAATTCCTTGCAATAAAGTCAATAATACAAAAACCATTTTAAAATAATTCGTTTCGATTTTTATTCAATGTAATTAATTTGAAGTACGATATTCAAAATCGAATGCCAAGGACAATGACTAGAGAACGAAAATTATTATGAGTTATGAATCGATCCAACTGCAATTTGTTTTGAGTGATAGTAACGTTTTAAGAGGAAACGTATGGCTGAATAAAAACCTTCAAAGAATAATGTAAGTAAAGTTTATAATCATAGATTTTGACACATTTATCACTGGTAAAAAATTCTAAGTACTTCCGCGATCTTATTATTTATTCACTTTAACGAAACGAAGAACATAAGTTTCGGAACCAGTGTATTTCCTTATGTCACGCTCACACGGAGTATGTTTTGACTTGAAATTCAGTTGTAAGTCGAAGTTACGCAATAATCAGCTATAAAAATTCTGACAGTTGTCTTTGATTGACGAAATGGAAAAAGTCAACAAGTTGTATCTTTTGTGTTCGTTCCCATTTTTGTTCCGTTATTATGCAACGAATGCTACTAAAATTGCAAACCCCATAATATCAAAGCCTTTTATGGAGACCTGCACTATATTTCTATGGGATGCAAATAAAAGAAATAGTACAGAAAGCCCACTACATGAAAGCATTATACATCGCTGTGCCCCAAAATCCGAAACTTGTGTCCTACTGCACAACTTTAACTACAATCACAGCTACAACACTACAAAAACTTATAAACACAAAAAGCACATGTTTTACATACTTCGTCACAAATTTGTTTATCCATGCATGGTAATTGTAGCTAATAACAGCATTCTTATCAAGTGGAAAAGAAACGAAAATCCAAGACGCAAACAAAAGGTACACACGTTATCAATTGGAAAGTCTTCATTTGTTCCAAACGCAGTAAGATCCCTGTTACATAAGCCACCTATTCTTCTATTTATGTTGGTGGAACTACCAAGCTCAACCAATGGAGAAATTCCAAAATTATATATGAGCCATGTCATGCAGCTATTGAAAATCATAATAATTGGGATTAAGAATGATAACCATGATATACAGTTGTACCTTCTGAGCCAGTTGTCCATCGGTAAATTACCAAACACAAAGCAAACCTGTAAAAAACGCGATATTTCGAATTGCAACTGGATCTTTTCTAAAGCTTACCAAACAAAACTTGAAAACCTTTCTCAAGAAATTTCTGTACAGGAAGTGCTGCACAAATGGAAGCTATTAAATACCGATTGGGCAATGGGCACTGGTCATGAAAAAGAAGTAGAAAACGAGCAGCGTGTTCTCTTTCCACATATTTATCAGAAGAAACATCCAAAAGTTTCAATGCCCCGAAAACACGAAGCAGAAAAATGTATCCAAGAAAGTATTCAGCAATGGCATAACTGCAGTTTCAAAAATTGCAGGAAATTTCTTAAATCATTGGTACATTACAAACAAATAAGAAATATAACATTAAAGATCCCGTACTCATTTCCAAATTCCGGTATGAAACTACTCGGCAAGAACTTTGTGGTTTTTAAAATAATCTCTCATGAACATGTAGTTGACATCGAAGCTTTGCTAAAACCAATTCCCGGAAAATTTTGGATAATTATCGGACTCCTGTTCATTTTTGTAGTAGCAACGTTTCACTTTTTAAGGGCCCCCAATGCAGTAATGCTGGCCGTTCAAATGGCACTGGACCAAGATTTCAGTCTCTGGGGCGATCTGGGATGGAGAAAGTGCTTAATAATTTGTGTATGGTCGGTTGGTTGTTTTCAAATCCGAAATGTCTACACGTCTTCAATGTATTCCTTTATTACAGCAAAATCGAATCCTACCGCTCCATCCACCTTGAAACAAATTGTTAATGACAGCAGTATTGATATTATTCATCCAAGTAATGAGTTGGATTTCTACACATCGATTAAAGGTCACCTAACGAATAAGACTAAATTGCCAGGCTATATACAACCAAGAGATGCGTTGGTAGCGAAATGTGCCATCAGCGACAAATCAGTACATAAAACATTAAGGTATGTTTCGTTCTTCAGAAATCTATCAAATTTCAACAAAATATGGTGCGGCTTTCTGCAGGATGGAGAGAATGTCTTACGTTTAGTAAACACAGGAAGAAATTTGCAGCAATTTGGATTAGTTTACCCCAGCACAAGCGTATACAAAACCGTGTTTTCAGTATTGGGCAAGCGATTCAGATTTAGCAGTAATGAGAATGATTTCAATGTGAGAATTAATGTATATCACTCTTCCTTCAGTCATGGGTACCAGATGTATTATCAGGAAGCATTGAGTTGGTGGGAGGCAACAGGGATTTTAGAGCTAATCAGAAAAGCATATCAGTCAAAGAAGGAAATGTTTGAGCTTTTAAAGTACAACAAAACCCTAAATCTTGATATGACAGCTACAGTTAGATCCTTTCACCGCGAAAAGTCATCGTTATCATTAATGTATGATGGAATGGATAATGCTTCACAGGACCAAGTCGAAGCTACAAAACTGATGGCAATAATCGTTGTATGGCTTCTTTATGTGGGGTTGATTTTAATTTGCGTATTTGTCTTAATTTTAGAAAATTTAATGGAAGTAGTTGTACAATATGTCGAAAGGAAATGATTTAATGCCGTGTTCAGTTTTCTACCATAAACCTTGCGCAGCATTTATTACGTGTTGAAAGTAGGGGGAATAGGAAATTCTCGGTAGGATTTTCTTCAGTATGCCGCACATGGTAATATCCAATTTTAGTAGATGGAGTTCTATAGGATATAATTTTAAATCTATAATATACATAATATTGTTTCGTGGGAGAATCTGATCAAAGTGTTTTAATTTGGTTAGCAAATTTTGACAAAACAGGAAATAACAAATATAATGAGTAATGATTACGCAGTAATAGTTATTCCGGGAAAACCAACCCAGTCTAAGGGTTAATTTTCAGCACTAGATAGGCTATATAACAATATATGTGAAGGGTTTAATACCAAAAGAAGCCTAACATTACAACATTCAATAGCTAAGCGACGGATTAGTTTGCCATGTGTCTACAAAAACAGGAAATTACTTTTTGGAGGACATTTTTAATACGTAACACTGGTAATTAGTTTCGTGCTAGTTAATTAGGTTTATTCCTTAAGCATTTAGCTATGGTGCTTCTAATAAGCGACACAACGTTTTAGAGCTGGTGGAAAACACATCGATATTTGAGTTCCTCTGAAACAGTGAAAATAAATTCTTCAGCAAGTTTATTGTGTTACTTAATTTAGGTTCAACTAATCGGATATATAGAGCCAAAATGTTCTTCTTTTTCAAGTTGTTTCTTGTCTTCAGTCTTTTTATTTCTGGTTGTTACGGTCATGGAAATTCCACCTGGCAAAATGAAGTCGTGCAACATATTTTTAAAACCGTATCCGAATCCTGCAGAGAGTTTGCAATAGAAATTTTTGATATTTCTTACCTACCGTTTGAAGTGCTGAAGTGCCCTCGAATTTTATACACAAATGCTTTCGTTCTACTGGTTCAACCGAAAGCAATAAGACTTCATACGAAGTTCTCACTCGAGTTGACAAATATCTTACTTCAATCCACGTACAATTTTTATGTCGTTCGACAATTTGCGTTTATTCCTAAAACAATCTACATACAACTGGTAAATTTTGATGAGCACTCAATTCAGGAATTTAATCGTGCGATGGCCAATAACGGACGGGATTTTACTGGACTCCAGTTTTACATTCCGGAACCAGCACAGAATACGGCAGGAACAATTACTCTGATAAGCAAAAGCTGTACCAAAAGTACGCACCAAGTAAACCTGACAGCAATTGTCGAGTATTGGAACCAACCCAGAACTAAATGGGGATGGGTTTGCGACACCTTAAATGTAACGTCGCTTATAACTCCGCTGTATTCCGACACATATTCTTATGAAGAATATCTCAAGTGTCCTTTAATCGTTGGGAAACCCTCTTCACTTACAGCAACATGCTCCTACGAAGTATTGGCGTCCATTACCTTATCAAAAGCTCACAATTTTAGTCTGAACTTTCACGACATTAATTCTGACGCAGCAGTTGGAGGGAATACTCTAGAAAGGCCCACTGTATTGCCATATTACAACCTGGGTTTTGATAAATCAATAGTTGATGAGGCATTATCAGCGAGAGTTTATTCCTTCTCAAACGACATGCGCATTGTGTATTGCAGACCGCCCTTAAATCGAACTATAAATCGATCATGGGACCAAACTGTGTGGACATATCCATTTCCGTTTGAATTTTACCCTGCAATGTTAATGACAATAGTTTTGTTCGCTCTCGCTTTACACACATATTTTGGGGTAATTCAAGATATGAAGGAGCATTTGCGTATTACAGTATATAGGATGGCTTTGCTTCTCTCCATGTTTTTCCGCTTTCCAGTCCATGTACCATCTCGGAAAAGATTTCTATACTTGTTCATTATTTTTTCTGGAGTGTTTTGTTTCAATGTTTATGAAAATCAAATTACTAGCTTGACAACGGTTGCTCCAAAAGTAAAGGTAGCACGAACTTTGAAGCGAGTGCTTGAGAAAGGGTATAAAATTATTCTTTTTGGGGACCTAAAATGGCGATGGTTTCTTGAAAGTAGATATTACCACGAGTTTAGAATGCAAGGCGTTGGATCTCAATTTAACGATAGTTTTGAAATTATTGAGAATAACTTAACCTCAAAAGAAAATTTTGGTAGATATGTTGGAAATCGGGTAACAAAATATGCTGTATTGACACCTACAAAGGATTACTTGCAGGACAGGTCTGATTTACGACGCTATTTGATGAAGAATAGAAAACGGCGTAGAAACTGTAAGGCGGTTCCTCAAATTTTAGATATTCAGGGGTATTACTGGACGCTGAAAACTTTGCATAGGTTTGAGTTTTCGAAAACTTTAGCAAAACTATCTGAAAATGGCATGCAAGAGCTTTGGAATGAGTGGTTTGACTGGACAAACTTTCTGTATCATGATACAAAAAAGTTGGTTCCAGGACCTGTGCTGACGGGACCGGATACTATTAACGTTGGAAATATTTTACCTCCTATGGCGCTCTGTATGTTGCTAAATGCTGTCTCTATTGTAATACTAGTTTTAGAATGTATTTCATTGGTTCGCTTCAACGAAGTAAAAATTAAGCTTATATTGTGGCTACAAAATATTAGAGTAAGAATACAATATTACAAACTTATGAGCGTGGCTTACTTCCGCCAAAAATTAGCTTCAAGTGAATTGTAATGTTTAAGGTTAAGTTTAATTGTCCTAACAATTAATGTAAGTCATAAATAAAACGAAGAAAATGGGAGTTATTTTAATAGTGTTATTATTCATTTAAATTTTCACGGGAACTTTCATATGAGGCATACTTTTTAAGATTACAAAGCCAAAAATTATTATGAAAAATTCCACTGAGAATTTTCATATGACACGGCGTGAGCTTCGATTTTTTAATTGATTTTAGGTTTTTATGATAGGCCTACAGGAGTTATGTGTAAATCTGGCTTATCAGGCTAAGGCAATTTGAGATGTTAATTGTAGGGGCAGTTGAAGAAATTTCAAAGGGAAGAGCATTACTAGCCATTTGAGCTGAAATTTTGCACACTGATTCTCCAACGGTTTTGTAGCAGGCATCCCAAGTATTTTTTGAAATTCCACAAAACACGCGCAAAATGACAAAAAAAGTAATCCCGTTCATAATAAAAATTCAATAATTTCATGATTTGGATAAAATGTCGTATTCTTTCAATTGCGGTCTCTTTTAACCGTTTTAAATAATTTTATCCTAAAAGACTAGTTAAAAATGGAAACATCTCAAGTTTTAAAAATCTTTAGTTTTTGGTTGAAAAGCAAGGTTAACGACGACCGTTAATTCGCGCGTGTTTTTTGGAAATTCAAAAATTCTTGAGATGTCTCCTAGACCACTGCTTGGTGAATCAGTGTGCAAAATTTCAGGTCAATTGGTTTAAAAATGTTGGATTAATGCTCTTCCCTTTGAAACGTCTTCAACTGCCCCTACACCTAACATCTCAATTTGCCCCAGCCTGATTAGCCTGATTTACACATTACTCTCGTAGGCCTGTAATATAAGGATAAAATCAATTCAAAAATCGAAGGTCACGCCGTGTCATATGAACATTCTCAGCGGAATTTCTCTTATGACATCGAATGGTGGAAAAAGTGTTCCAACACAAAAGTTTTTCCAATACAGACGACCATAATTTGATTAATAGCTCTGTGTTTTATAAAACATCATATATATAATTTGACCGTACTAGAGCAGAAGTTAAGTACACAATCACAGCAAGGTTGTCGACCGACAAAAAAGGTAGTTGCACGAAAAAACATACGTGAATAAAATAAAACAGTCAATAGTCTTTATTTTATTTTAACCAAGTTGTCCGTCAATCGAAAAACAACAAGCTAAAAAATTCATACAAACCAATTGAACTCTATATTTCTATTTGAAATAAAAGAATACAATCTATGACGTTATAAAACATGTGCTCCTAATACGTTACAAATGTACTTTCGTCTAGCTCAAAATAAATTCCAAACCATGCTCTAATTCTAGCAAGGGACTTAAACTTCAACATTTCATATTTTTTGGTTCTGTCTCTGTTTCTAATCAACCGAAAGCTAGTCTCTGTTCGCCTTTTTTCAAGAACTAAACCAGTGAACTGATACGTTCGCAACATTTTTGGCACGAAAACAATGTAGGAAACAATAATGTAAGTTGTGCACATTGCAATCAAGAAATAAAACAGCTCAGGAATCTTTCCATAACCACTAATGAGAAACCAAATGAAAATAACCGTGACCCAGTACATATTGCCCACTGTAGTGAGATTAAAAGTGTCCGTCAATTTTTGCAGGGCTCGAAAGGTAACACATACTTGGGTATACCAACATATATAATGTTTGGTTTGGACCATACGCTCTTTGAGAATGTTTTGCGTACCTTCAACGCAGCTCAAAAGCGCGAAAGCCCAAAGTGTCATACTAACTGCACACCGTGTACCTTATGCAAAAACGTGATACAGTAAACAAACTCGAAACGCAAGGGCAAACGCAATCACATCGCCGGTTCGATACTTTGGATCGGTCAGAATCTCCCCGAGAATAAAATAAACAGGGTCGCAATTTGTCCATAAAACGACTATTAGTGCCACCACTGGAAACGTTATGGAAAAAATTCCAAATAGAAGCATCAGGCATATTTCCTTTGCACAGCTTCTTCTATAGTTCTTTCCGGGTACTGTGTAGTTTCGTTTGTATTCTGAAATTTTGAAGATTAAGCTCAATGGGAAAAACTATTATTGTTGCTTTAAGACGTACTAGTTATAAAAATCAATTATCTTCTGACAGGCTCCTCTCCATTTCAACTAATTCATTTATTCCATAGAGAAAGTCATTAATGTTGTTTAATATGTAAAGCATTAACAATGCCACCACAAGAAGAGTGCTGCCAAATAAGATCATCAGAAGAACCTGCATAATATTAAAATTTGCACGGGTCCAAAAAAACAAGTGCGAGATTACTAAGTAGCTACTGACACTTATTAGAATACCCCTGGTTTGACTGGCGATGTACTTTGCTTTGTTTATGCTTATGAGCTGGTGTGCGCATTGAAGATGCTTTCATATGTAGTCGATACAGCTTTTCATTGCGAACAAAGTATACATTTTCAAAATTTCGAAAATGGTTCGGGAACAAGTAAAAATGCCGGTAAGTGTGGAGATCGCCGCCTGCGTTTTTCAGAAGTACAAAAAAGAGTTTAAAGTTGCCAAGACGAAGACGTGGCTGTTCTTCAAAACGGAGGGTTTCAAATGGCACACCATCAAGAGATAGATAAAAAACGCTGGGGAATCCGATAAACATAATATGAAGGTCCAGAGGGATCGTGCCCCTAACATAGGGACGCCAAAGAAGATAATGGCCGTGAAATGCCTCTATCAGCGATATCCCTCAACTTTCAGCAGGCTAGCGGCGCAGAAACTCAAATTTATTGAAAAAACTTTAAAGCATATTAAAGTTCAGAAAATGGGGATTCGTCCCAGAACAAAAAAGAGTACCTCTCAGCGAAAAAGTTCGCTGAAGAACACCTCTGAAGAACGCGCGCCATTGCTATGCAAAAAATACCTATGAAAAATTGGCCTAATGAACGATGAACCCTACGTCATCCGAGACCATTTCCAGACCCCAGCTTTGCAATATTTCTACAGCGCAGACTCTAAACTTGTTGCTACACCGAAGAAACTAAAAGGTTCGTCCAAATTTCCGAATAAATACCTACTTTGGCAAGCCATGGACAAATTCGGGAACTTTTTGAAGCCCTTCATATCTCAGGGCACCATGACCGCAAACATTTACTTGAAGCACTGTTTGAAGACTATTCTGATTCCCAACGTCCAGGAGCACCCCTCAATGAACCAAGTAGCGTGCTGGTTGAATTTGGCTCCGATTCACTACCAGAAGGGCGTGCTGACATTTTTGTGTCAAAATGTCTCTTTGGCGGTGAAGCACGAGAACCCGCCCCACGTCTCCCACCTGGTTTCAATCGAAAAATTCTGGGCACTGTGTAAATGCCACTACCATATCGTAATGGAAGAGCCAAGGACACTTTGCCAACTCAAAAATCGGTAGGAGAAAACTTCATCGAAAGTTGCGAAGTCTTCCGTCGCGAACCTCATGAGAAGCCTGAATAAAGGGATCCGCCACGAGGTCAATAATGGTCCAATTTTTTTTCTCGTTGCTAAGTTTTAAAGCTTATTAAATTTGCTACAAAACTGCTATATTAGTTTTTGTTGTAACAGCTTTAGCTTAAAATACAATGCATTTATATTCCCATCGCAAGTCAAACCAGGGGTATTCTAAACAAGCATTTTGAAAATTGTAGTCATCCATGGTATCCATTTCCATTTTGGCTTCACATATACTTTGGTGTAATCCGAGTTGATATAAATTGTAAACGGAAATAGGTATACAAATGTCACCTTCAGCAGTGAACATGGCATTGGTATACATTTGAGGCCGTCAGTGGCAGATTATCTGTCTGGTCAAACACGTTTGTCTTTTTTAAACGAGGTCAAGAATTAAGAATTGCAGTTTAAAAGGGGTAATTCTAACTATCGCTCAGCCATCGTCAGTTGTGAATATGAGACACGTCTCATGACTTTAGGAATGAAATTTATTTTTGAAGCAATTTTTTGTCAACGTAACAAATTATTTTAACTAAACTACTCGTTCCACTTCCTTTTCGAAAATAGCTTCGTTTTAAAACTATCCTTCCTAGATCGTTTTCCTGCACAATGTTATTCAACTGTTCTTACCTGTTTTGTGGTAATTATATGCCACGAACCATACTTTGGAATAAAAGTAGTACTTTCCTAATGTATTACTCCTCCTGGTTTCTTTGCCAATTTTTCCATAAGTAACATATACTGTAGTTGTTTTGTAACTACTTTGTTTGTCAAATTTTTGTTGAATATACTGGATTTCCCGTAAAGCTTGCTGCAAATCTATTCATTGAACATAGTTTATTACCACTTTATTGCACGTTGTATATTATATTTGTTTGTAACAACCCAAGTCGATTCAGATGACACTTCGAGCGATCAGATATTATGCATTATTTAATTGATGTTTAATCAGATAACCTACGAAAGGTTACATTAATGAGGTAATAATAAACTTATTAAGCTGGATTATAGATATATTTATTTGACCATATTTTGCGATCATTCGCGGTCATATATTACATTTACAGTTTGAGTTTCATTAACCGAACCATTAACAGGGGCGGAGAAGTAGGGTGTGCTGAGTGTGCGCCGCACACGGGCCCAATGGGCCCGAAGGGCCCAA